>QEAN01000261.1:0-30636 GCA_006535955.1 Synchytrium endobioticum | reverse complement strand
TAGGAGATAAGCCGTGCTACCATACTTTAGCATGAGCATGCTCCAAGAAATATCAGGAACCTACCGCCGGTCCATAGTTCCGCACACGTCTTTTGGAGACGGATATGTGACGCTGAGCGAGGAGTGTTTATTTGATTTACTCTTTGACATTCCGTAAGTATTCGCTTTTACTTGTTGACCTATTTCTGTTTCAGTCTTCGAACCTTGTCTCGCATCATATTCATGTAGGTCCTTCCAAAAAAGTGTGCGAGAGGTGGCTGGTGTCGGTCCTAAAGCTGGCAAGATGGCGACAAGGGCGGCATTTATGAAGAATCCCTCCAAAGGCCGTCTGCTGGAGGAGGTGTGCCTGTTGCCTCCGGAAATGCTGGTCAAGAGTAGATATGTGCTCGACAATAGCCCGCGCCGCTACGTCGGCACTCCCAGCTTCAATACCAATGGCTTGGTCTTGTCTCTGCTATGGATCGACACTACCAGCAAACCGTCACTACCTGATCGTAAGGTGGAAGATGCCATCAACCTCCCCAGCATCTTCCACAACAAGACCTTACGATCGACGCACGGAAAAGCGTGGATTATAGCCTTGTATTTCCGTGGTTGTAACAAGTGGTATCACAGAGATGTGATGGCAGCTGACAAATGGTCAATATTGTCAGGGGGTAGGGGTAGGGGTATCACCTTCCCCATCACCTTCACACCACTCACCTGACTCCTCTCTTGAGTGATTGTCAAATAGGACTTGCTCACTCCGTGGCTCGCCCTAATCCTCTCAGACCAATTAACTAAGACTCAAGGACGATCTGTGCCAAAAAATGCGCTTGCCCTACCCTTGGGGTATTCTGAGTTGTGATTGTGATTGAGGATATCTGTAACAATACAAAAACGTGTCTGGCACCCATTTGGCCACTATCATCAGTTGCATACTCCAGATAAGTAGTCTCCGATAGTATAGGTATCTCCACTGAAGAACGCAAAACTTGAGCGGAGCACGACATATAGTACCCCACACTTCTACTTTATCACAGTCCTACTTACCTACTATCTGTAGTTAAGTATCTAAACGGTCTACACGCAGGATACACACACCACTCTACCTTTTATTCTACCATCCGCCCCGTACGATGATCAAGTCATCCGATTTCATGTGCAATGAAATTGCCATCATCCCATGGATCACCCATCCCGGTATCATGAAGCTCATTGATGTTGCTTGCACTAAAAAAGTTGCTACTGATTGTAATCTCGCCAAAATCGCGACACAAATCACGTCACTTACCGGTGACACACCTTCCATACCACATCACCTCAAACAGTCTCTCACGAAAATCCAGAATGCCTGTGGAACTCCACCCACTATTGATCTTGGTCCTATCCAACGTGAACTTATTGCTGTTGAAATTGCCCGTCTCACAGCAAAACAAACCAAGCTCCAAGCCATACGTGACTCCATTCGGGACAACCTCTCGGCCCAACTCGCCACTATTCTGTCCACTGCATCTTCTACCCCAAGACCTGGTCACGAAAGTTGGTCAGACGAAGAGCATTCACCCATGTTCTCTCGTCTTTTCGAACGGCTATGTACACCAATAGCGCTGGATTTTGCTGTAAAAGCTGCTGCCGACAAAGCTAAAAAGGAAAAAGCTCGACAGCAAGTAGCCAAAGCTAAAGCTAGACAAGCCAGTAAGACAAGAGGTCTACAGACTTCCGATGCACGCGGGCACGTTGAGAGACATTTGTATTAAAAGTATTACAGCAAAGCAGAACAATTCTCATTCGAAAGGGACAACTGCCATTATTATATGATGTTTGTTGGTCACGTGCCAATTGTTTTTGCAAACCACCATACTTTTCGTTACCATCATCATTTTGTTTGACTGCGCAATGACTACATGGGTAATTTCACCAGCACGCTACATTGTACCTAACTATCACCTATTTACTACTACATTATCAAAATGGTTTGTATCGGGTGGCTGATCGAGTGACGCGTTTGCCACCGCTAGAATCCGGCATGATGAAATCTACATCTACGTCATTGAACCTTCGTTTCACAGTGCCAGCAGAACCGTTACGTAGTTTCAGAGGTTTCTTTTCAGTGTGCGTAATCAGGAAATGTCGCTCCTTATCGAACTTGCGACTGAATGCCTTCTGACAGCCATCACAAACGAATGGATAGATGGATAAATGAGTGACATCGTAATGGGTTGATAGATTATACTTTCGGTTGGACCTAAAGCGACATCGAGGGTATGGACAGCCAAACTGGCCATCTGTTCCACGCACCAAGGCTTTACAGGCTTCCCGACCTAATAGCGACTCCGTTTCTCCCTTCTTTTCAGTGTTCCCTGATTCTGGCGTTATTGTGGTGGTAGCAGAACTCGATTCTGCATCACTGTAGTCTGTATTGTGGTCGTTAGACGACCACAGAGGCGGTGGCGTGTTGTCATTCCTGATGGACTCACCATCCAATAACGAGGGTGCATCATCTGATAGTGATAATGGTAGATCCAGTCTAGGAATGACACCATTGTCTATTGAAAAGGTGGCTTCGAATAGGAAGGGGTCATATCGGTTCTCAAGCTTGGGGTGGATTATATATGAATCGTTACCAAAAAAGCTTCGGTCATCCTGCTGTTGGATGTTATCGATGTCGAGATCTATGTAGGATGGATTATGATCACCCTGGCTGGTGAAGATGTAGCTATCCGACAGCAGACCTATATAGATAAATCGTTATCAAACCAGTACTTGGTGCCAGACAAAGCAGTAGTAACCACAGCGGCGGTAGTACCTTCAGCTTCTGCTGGATGGAAGATTGATGGCAAGTCTGCTGCAGACGAGGATGCCTTGGTGACATTGGTGGAGGCAGCAGCACCGTCAACAAACAAAGGAGTATTAGCCTTTAAAAGACTGTTAGCTCCTTCAACAACACGCATCACTATATGCTTGTATAGAAAAGTACCTTGGAATCGGCAAATCTGGTAGTGGGATGGGGGGCCTATGGTGAAGACTAATTAGGCAATGATTCCTATGTGGAAACTATCGAAAGAGTGTAGTGTGAGAACGGTTTGCAGATTTTGATGTGCCTGACTATGGAGACACCGCCGTACTTTGTTGCTTCTACAGGTCTTTTCTCGGAAAACGGATCCAAGCACTTGTCGCCCAAAAATGACAAAAAAAGGTCCAAGCCACGTACAGCGGCTTAAATGTGCTAGGTCGGAATATCATAACAAAGCACCGAACCAGCACGTGCTTGCACACGTCATAATCATACGGAAATGGCCATGCAGCATGTGGCATGTAACCTGACTACGCAGTAAGTAAAAAGTCAATTAAAACGAATGACTCGGTCAATCTTTGAGATGGACTAGACGGCGTACCGTTCAATCGAGAGCAACAGTGTCCTACCCACTTGAATCCCCCTCAGACACATGAAACACCCCTTTCCATGACATTTACCCCTCCGTGGTGCGCATCATTCCTGTCATAAGCCATGGAATCCCAACGAAAATCAGTCCGAGAAACCCTCATATCCCAAATTGGATTCTGCCCAAAAGGTACCCTCCTCCCCTCCCATACCCATCCGCACGACTGACATCCACTCCTCCCCCCCTTCATACAGATGCGATAGGATGGCTCTACGCAGCACGAGGCTACTACAAAATCAAAGACTACCACTCATGCGTAGAATGCGTCGCGCCTGCCCTCCGCAGTGAGAAAACACGTCGTGAAGCCCAACATTTACTCGCATTCAGTCTCATGCATACAAGCCAGACTGAGGCCGCCGCTGGCGCATTCTTCAAAAGCGTGTCGCTGGGTAACGATGCGGATTGGCAGCCTCTGGTCGAGCTGTTTTTGGAGCATCCTAAACTCCGCTTGACCTGAGTTGTAGCATGGTAGTGCCCAGCTGATCTACCCCGTTCAGTGGGATGTTAGTATGCTATAGTATGTAATCTACACTTGTATAAACTAGTTTCATTCATAATATTTGTATGTTGTATATAGTGCGCTCCCGTTCCAGCTTCCGATTCAGATGCGACAACACGTATAATCCTCTCACAGTATCTCTAACATAACCATATAAGATGCTAAGAATGGAAAAGTGAACCAAATCGTATATTCCAGCGTCCTACTTTCTATTCTTCCCATGACTCTGATTGAACCCTAATCCGTCGTAAGCCTATCAGTACCATCCGTTCATCACGCCACAAGAAGTTTACAAACGCACCTTCCCGATTCCTAGCTATTTCCACAGCATAAAACTGTAACCTCGTGACTGTATAGTGCATAGTATAATTCAATACTGAGCGTCTTCTTCAGAACCCTCCCATGGCAATGAGAACATACCAAAGAAAGTATTCTCCTCTGTATACTCTTCATCGGCATTAATTCTCAACAGCGTTCCGAAATTATAATCATTCACCTTCTTTTCGTATCTACATTGACCTCGCGTATGAGCATTCCTGTCTAGAAACTAGCGCGACTAGAAAAACAGCATGATACTTGATTATGAAATCCCTCCACTTGGCTTTAGCTTTCTCAGATTTGAAGTCCGAATCCACATTCAGTTTGTGCATGTCCAGGTCGGGAAAGTTTGATCTAAAATCGGCATACAGTTCATCGTCTACCCTAGTACGGGAAGGTGGAATGTCATGAATACATGTGTGCCTTGATCTCAAGTTGCAGAAATTTTGATCTGTGCCTCAATCCAGTTCAATTAGTTAATCTTTGCTCGTGTTTATGTTTCGGATGCTCCGCAAAGACCAACTACAAATGACAACATGTTACCTCGTCAGCTTGAGTTTGAGTGGATCAACAGCAGTCAGTAACTTGAAGTATGTTTCAGCTTGATGCATCGCCTTGACTGCCCATTGCTTTTCAATATCTAATTTTCAATGATCGTATTACGCTCGGATCCGATGACTCATCATCACCCTTCTGCAATGAGCAGCAGATAGGCTGGCGGATTCTCTTACCAGGGTGGTTTGCGGCATTGTCGGCTGTGATTCCAGCGACACTCATATCTCTACCTGTCTTTCTGCAATTTATTTCACGATGCTAAACGAGAACACAATGTACAAAGTCTATCGTAACATAACAGGAATGCCATATACTACAGGCGCCGCTCCGTTCAAGTACCTCAATGTACATGTATCCCGCGCACGCCCAACTGCTTCTGATAGCGTCATCTGTTGTGATTCCTCAGTCTCTTCAAACAGTCCCCACCGTGAAAATACATCTCCGGTAAACTTGTCAATATCACGATCAGTCACGTCCCATAAATTCGCAACTAGCGCAGGACTAGTATCGGCAAAGTTAACACGTCTATAAAATGCAACTTCAACACCACACGGACGAGCCGCTCGCACGCGTACACATACCATCCGGCAAAGATGTAGTCTAACGCAACACCAAAGGGCTCGAATTCACCTTCAACTTTGAGGTTCCCAGAGCTACACCCCATCAAGAAGGTAACACCGCATCGATTCATCCGTCTGATTCTAGATGGTCGGAGATATTGTTCACCACCACCATGACCAAAGTACCTGGAATTCGCGTCAGATTGGCAAGTATCTCATCCTTCTAGGATTGCGAAACTTACAGGAAAATGTCAGATTGTGAGAGACCGTCCTCAAATTCTTGATCAGTGGGTGGTCTACCAACAATGCCCTTCCAGTCAGTGTTACTATTGATTGCCTTGGTCAAGACTCATTCGAAAGAAGAATATACCCACAAAAAATACCTGGTCAATATACCCTCGAACTCCTTCTGAGTACTCTTCAGGTCGCCCGCTGGATTCAACACATACGAAACTTTCGAAACTGATACAGGTATTCCACCATCCTCCTCGTCGTAATCTACCAGACGATCACGAAGGAATGATAGACTAGGTAATCTAGATACTGATCTACCTCGAAGGCAGGGTATTGACTCCCAAGGTATTGATTGCAGATTCTTGTCGGCTATGAGTATCAAATGCTTTGTCAAGTCAGACGAGTCCAAATCAAATAGCCCCTCTTCGGTGTAGCCCGAATCTGTGTCATGGTGGAATTTAGCCAAAGCATCCTTCAGGTCCTCAGTCATCTATTGCAAACGGCGGCCTCGTCAGGCACTCACCCAGGAATTTGTGAGAATTTGCGCGAATCACCTACTCCATCAAGATCAAGCTCATCATACTCGACACTAGCACCACCATATTGCATAGCATCAATCAAGTGATATATAGAATCTTCACATATGAAATCATCGGGTCTGGGACCTAGTCTCAACAAAGACTCCATTAGTCCAACATCCAAATCCACCGCTCGTGACTCCTTGGCGGATTTAGCTCTTTGCGCTACACTGTTGTTCTTCCGAGGTACCGCTTTCATCAACATCTTGCCTATCGCCGCTCTGAACTCATCATATTCTGCTTCGTAATCGTCATGGTCTGGTAACGGATCTATACTCAAAACGCCTCTAAACCCACCCAACCATGTCGTTTCGACATCTTCCAACAAATGACGCAGCCGATGATCCAATTCTTTACGTTCCTTCCACCAAGAAGCTTTGCCTTCTCGGGTATCCACGCTCTTGGCTTCTCTACTCAACTCATTGCTTCGAGTTATAATAGTCTCCATTTCGGCCTTGCAAGAGTCAAAGGATAGCTTTTCTTCGTCACCGTCTCGTGAAGCCTGTCTGCAAGTGGGAAGACGCAGTAATGCGGGCGGTCGATTCTTCTCAATTCGAGTAATGTAAAGATCACCATGCTCTATATCAGCTGATATAGAAACCACTACGAAGTTGGATGGTAAATTACTGAGATACTGTTCAACAAACTCGTCTGCTGTTAACGCCACTTCTGATTCATAAAGGCTGTGCAGAGTGGCTGCCCGGCTCGATTGATTACTATTGTCTACCGCCAAGTCAGGTATCGCTCTAGATGCGCATGGCCAAGCTGGTGTTATGACTTCCATTTTCCTACCTAGCAAATCTATATATTCCCGTCTGGCAGTGATCCCTATGGCGTGATGCAATACAGCTACTGCTTCTGTGGCTACTTCCCTTGTCCGTCTTGTTGTACTAGGCGTTGACAGGTACGATAAGACTACAGAGAGCAGCGCTAGCCCATGTGATGTTTCATGCACAAGTTGTGGTCGACCGCGTTTTCTAGCTACATCTGCTGCTTCTTCCAACATCTCTTCTACATCAGCGGCAAGCGATGCGATGTTGCGAGTTTTTGCTTTGCCCTTCGGAGTCTTGGGGCCAGCGCCATGGCTCGCTGGTTTAGATAATGGCGCACACCATGGGAGTGTGAAGGCTGGCAATTCATTTCGGAATGAGATGTGATGTGAGGAGCCGACAAACAAAACTCAAGCAAGCATTGACGAACTAAAATAAATACCTGAGTCACCAAACATATCATACAGTGGACCACCATTCAGCAGAGATATCAACTTCTTCAACTTCAATTTCGCTCGAGTTGCCGTACAATCAGAGCCCTTCATGACAAGACTATCTACATCTGCTGTTTTACGGTCAGCATCATCAAGCTTTCCCATCTCACCCAAGACCAAACCTAGTTGGAATTCTGCATTTAGTACTTGCGCTGAAGAAACCACGCATTTTGAGACCCACCAACTCGGGATTGCACTTCTGCTTTTACAGCTGATAATACAAAGGTCTCATTCTCAGCTATTATTAGGAATGTTAGACTTGAATTAACAATGGTACGGGAGTCTCTTGCCACACCTTTAAATGGACTGTATGCAGTATTCGGACTACTAAAGCGAGAGCTGCGCGGCGTTGATGCCCGGCGAAAATGTCCAGAATGACGCTGTTGATGTGTCCTACAGTTGCCACGTCAGTGACTAGAAAAGAGTTCAAATATCGATCCGGCGACTAACCCGGAATCACGATCCTCATGCGCTATTTGCGCACATATAGCCTCCTCAATTCCATGCTCAGCGTCCGCATAATCGTGTAGTGCAGATACCAAGTCTTCCGATTTGTACTTCAAATCCCCTTGAACGACTTTTGCCCATGTCGAATCTACGACTGATATCTCCACGCTCATCTAAATTGAAATTTCTGCCGTCGGCTCCTTTCTTTTCACGTTCTAATAAATATCATGCATACAGGTTCCTGCCTTTCAATGCCATCATGAATTGCCTTTTTCGACTCCTCAAGTCTTGAGCGCCTTAATTCCACATCACCTAGAGCAAGGAGAAAGGCACTCTCAGCAAGACCCGACCGGACCGTCTTGGATAGCGACAGCCCTCGTCTGTAGATGTGCTGTGCTTCCAAGGGTGAGCCACGAATTGTGTAGAGACGACCCAAGCAACGATACAATGTCGACAAAGTCTGGGCAAATTTGATGTTGACATTAGGAATACAAAAGTGAAGTGCTGGTTGGAGGACCGGAATTCTTGGCATACCTCTGCAAGATCCCATTGCGAAGCTTGGACTAAAATTTTTTCCATCGTTTCATCAGCATTATTCGATCCTTTCGAGATTCTTGCACATGCTTTCAACAGGATTTTGATACCAGCATCCAAATCATATAATGCGGCGCCTACATTCCCCAATGCGAGAGACAAAGATGACTTGACCCAGTATGCCAAACTTTGAAGGTGATCACGGCGTGGTCGAGGAATTTCCATCGGCTCCTGTATTTCACCGAAAACCTTGGCGCTTTTTGGTGGATTACTCGCTTGAGTAATCTGCCAGAGCCTTGTCAGGCTATCGTTTCTTTCAAAGCTGCCTAATTACCTTTTTTTGATACTGCCAATTGCGCATAAATAATTGGCATAAGAGAGTTTCCATTGTGTAGCAGTTTCGTGGTATTGTGGCGAATCCTTGCAAGTCGAACTTTCCAAAATCTTGCGAGCAGTCACCAATGCTACCCCAGCTTGTCCTGTAGAGCCAATAGTGACATATACAAACCCAATTTGAGCATACACAGTTACCACATCTATCACAGTCAATTCGTTACTAGCGACTCTGATGCACAACACCAGTGCTTCATACCAGAGGGAGTGGCTGGACTACTCCTTAAAGAGGCAACTTTCAAAAGAATACGCAAAGCGTTAATGCGATTAGATGGTTGTTCCAGCACTCCAAAGTAGTCAGCCAACGATCCTGGAAGCCGGCAGATTGGAATCCATGGTACAAAAACGAAATTTGCCAAATCACTTACGAAGGCTTGAATATGTGGCTTCAATATCTCTGAAACAACCCAGAATAGTTTCTGGATGAATGCGATCTCCTACTGATTTTACGTCGTTGATACCAGAGCGTAGAAGATTGAATGACTTGATACTCACTGTGGCGATATGGCTCAACATCTTGTAACATTTGTTGCCATGTATCCAAAGCGTCGCGTAAGGGTTTCGAAGCATATCTGCCCATGGAACTCAACAGGGTACCGTAATATGCATTACATGTGGCTAGGTCATCAGAAGCTTGTTGTGATATGTCTTGATCCTCTCGAAAATCCTGAATAGACGATACGTGAAAAACGAGAAACAACTCAGCAGATGGGCATGGTTGAACGTACGGAGCCCTGGAGTAGTGACATAGCAGTTTGAATAGTACTTAGACAACCATTAAAATCGTGTTGTGCTCGCAAGACCCGTGACTTGTCCAGTAGTGCTCGAGACCGCCGTATTGGATGCTTATCTTCCGAATACACGTTAAGCAAGGCATCTATCAGACATAGCTGCCTTACTAGTGCCCTTGGAGAGCCATGCATACTTTGCAGTAACTTCATTTCATATTCGACAACAGCTGAGAAATTTTTGCCAAGTTTCGAGGTATGGGATTGCGATATGTGTCGTTCTGCACGAACAAGACGTTCTATCAACCTGGTCAAAAAATCTGGTTTCGAACTTTTATAAGGACAACGCAAGTACTCTTGCAGGTTGGTAAAGGCATCATCGGGAAGCTTCAATACAGCCTGCTCGGTGGACTCAAGGGCCTCCTAATGAGTGGGACTTGTAATTACCACACTCATGACATGATCAAAACTCGTTTGTCTACCTACCTCATCATGAGACATTGACAATTGACAGCTGGCTAGAGCATCTAATCTCTTTGCAACCAGCAGACAAAAATCTTTGTCATGCCGAGCTAACTTTTCGCAATGGTTGATGGCGGCACATGACAATTGGAAGAGTTTGACGGCGCTTTCATGGTCCCCGTTCTTGTGAGAAACTCCTGCTACGTTATAAGCTGTCGATGATATTACCTGTAGTCCATTGGGATTTGACTGTGAAAGACTCATGGCCGACTGGAGATACTTTTGAGCGTTCTGCGGAAATGCTTTGGCGAGAATAATGAGTATTTCCGCCAGTAGTCGGTCTACTTTGGACACATCTAAATTAGTGCCCTTGGCCTATCATTCATTGTTACGTGTAAGCAATGAGTTGACAATAGTAGACTACCAGTCCATTACCTCCAAAGAAACCTTCCAGGCATTTAATAATTCAGACACTTCATGGAGCAAGGATTTGCAAGTATCAATAGCCGATTGTCCCTCTTGTAGTACTGCTCTGCGTAAACCATCGATGGCACGTAGCTGGCTTTTTACTACAAGTTCATTGGCTGTGGTGGATATCATTGGTTTAAATTTCAAAATGTCCATGACAACTTGAGAAATTTGGTTTGGATCTGCCGATTTCTCCGTCTCAAACCCCAATACCATATACTCCATATTAAACGCCAGTAGGTGGCCAGTGGTCGCACTGTCCTCTTGCATGAATGCTGGTTGCCGGTTGAGAAAATCTAGAATTTTTTTGGAGTTGGTATGTTTTCCGGGCTAATTGGTGCATAATTAGTCGAATTGCTAGGGAAGTAGTGTTAGACGAGGAAATCCATACTCACCCGACGACTGACAAGCAGCCACCAATGTTCACACCATAGTATGAAATTGCCATCGACTTGATTAGATTGAGGAAGTATCTGGGTCAGCGTGGAAGTCTCTTGATAGAATATGTGTAAAACCTTGTCAATATTCGCTGAATCTACGATAGCTGTGAATTAAGTGGCCCAGCATTTGCTAGGAAGCCTAACATCCAGCTCTCTCTACCTTTTGATTGGCGTTCAAAGCTCATTGCAAACTTGTACACATATTCATGGAATTGAGAGACAGTACAAGCTGAAGACATGACATAAAACTTGAGGGCAACTTGTCGTAAGCGTAAAGCTAGCAATGGATCCATATCTGCCTTGAGCGACGCGCGATATAGTATTCTAAAAAAGCCGTCTGATTGTTTGGACCCGGTTGATGGGTCTAGTGCTTGTAATCTATCACACCAGTGATGTATTCCGTGGGGTTTTGAGATTACATTTACCAGATTCTACAAGGAGGCAGTAAGGAAGTTGAATGACAATATTGTATAATTGTACATGTAAGCCATATTAATAATAAAGCCGTAGCGTACCTCGCAGTCGCCACGTCCCAACCAGCACCGAGTAGCATTATACAAGCATGCGGATAGTATAGCAGCAAGGGTCGGGTCGCTCGTCTCCAATGGATAGATGAAATAGTCATTAGACTTTGTGGTATCAGCCTTGATACTAGTCTTTTTGCTAGCAGTACTACTAGTAGGAGGGGTGGTCGTTGTCGTTGTGGGTTTGCGTTTGATTGTTGATTGGACTGGTGATGGTTTGACCACGATAGACTTTATACATGCCAGGACCTTCAATGCCGCGTCATACAAGAGACAATTGTTAGTAGAGACGAAGACGTGAGAAGAGAGTAGCCAAGCACTTACATAACCCAAGTCTGTCAATCTGGTGACGATATTTGAAGCAGTGGGTTCCACCTCAAACGATGGATTCTTAGCATCGGGCGACTTTTTCAACGTGGCTATTGCTGTGATGCAGAGGTCTGTGATGCTATTGACTGCATTCTCAGTCTTGTTCGTGGCGTTTGCAGCGGTGGATCTGACCAATGCAGCTGATTGTGGCTTCCTGTTAATGGTGGAGATGGTGGTGTTGGTATTGATTTCTGGGTCTTTCTGGGAAGAAGGTTTTCCTTTTGCGTACGAGAAGCAGACGATGCATCAGGTATATTTGCCAGGGCTCTGGTAGGCTGGACTAGGAGCACAGTGAATGCCAGGGTAGGTCGTCCTGTTGTTGAAGATATCTGTCTGAAGATATTGCACTGGGCCTACTACTTGACGGCGGTGGAGGTCGAGCGTTCTCCTTGTCACTGGCACGAGTGCGACCTGATGCGGTGGTGGATCCGGCGAATAGCGGTGGTTTGGTACTTTGCAATTTCAGCCTCGCCGATGACGTTGATGACGATGTCAATAGGGATTGTAACTGCTTAGCAGCTTCCATGGCAGGAGATGCATCGACGAGCTTGGCGACTAGATCTGTTCCTGGATCAAAGCTGCTCATCGGACTGCCGTTCGGTCTCCCATGGGCTCGCTATGGTCAAGTGCTATTCTGCTGAAGTCGGACCGATCATGAGCGATTGATGAGCGTACGCTCCACGCGTGCTGCGAGGATAGTCCCAGTGCGCAAATAAGACCATGGATGGCTAGTAGTGCCATTGCGGCGTCGCACTTGACGCGATTCATTGTCGGCGGCTGCTCGGTATCAGCCTATTCGCGTCTGATTATCGATTCATGATCATGGCCGACTGTCCTGTGTGTTGCAGTCGGGCTGATGTGGATGACAGTAATCTGATATGGATGTATCGCTGGATGCGATGTGAATTGTTTTTGTGTAGAAATCATACAATCGAAGATTAAGTGCCACATCGCCACACATGTCACGTGAGTGCTATTTTGATGCCGCTTTGTGATGCCCTCGCTCTGCGATGCGGTGCGGTGCGGTGCGGTGCGATAACATGCGATAAAAATCGGTCATCACGTTGTTTGATTCAAGGATACGGAAAGAGTGTTTGGTCAATGCGCTTGCGTTGGTCATGTCCTGCGTCGACCTCGGCCCATCGTAGTTCTAATCACTCAGAATGTAAAGCCGCTCAGTCTCCTCGAATGTTGGCGACTCCGGCCGAGGTCCATGACGAATGAAGTGCGACGGTAGCTTCGTTTACCGGGCGCTTGGAACGAGCCTCATCGGATGGGTGAACAATGAACATCGATCGAGTCGGTCGCCATTTTTTGTCCCTGGTGGTAAATGTAAAAATGTCAGGTCCCGTCTTATCTGTCTCCCCCTGCATTATTAGTTACTTATATTATCCAGCGTCCACATTTCACCAATGACTTCTCTGGAAAAATCAGTCGATAGTCTATAAATATGTACAAGCCCTGCATCGTCTGCAGTTGCAAAGAAGTCATCTGTTAAATGATGACCTGGCTTATTGGGCCTCTTTGAGAATGCAAGTGACGTTATTCCTCTTTTCACAAATGAACTTGATGTGGAAGACGTATTCATGGATAGCGTGTATGCTGGGGACGTTGTTGACGTCTACTTTGGAGAGTTAACAAAATGACGATTTGGTACTGTCCCGAAGCTGACTTGCCCTGAGATCATAAAAGTATACATTTCCGTCTGCACATCCAACTGCATACAATGCCGGCCGAGTGGGTGACCATGCAGCACAAGTAAGACTCATAGAGCTCGGTTCCAAGACGAGTATGGGGTTTGGCTAGACATTACCAACGGTTAGCATACGGACCATTTTTTCTTGGTCGAGCCCAATCCCTTACTTGGAGCGCATTGTACACTCTAACTTCACAATCATCTCCGCAAGTCAAGAAGAGATTTCGATGGAAGGGCGCACATGCAATGGAGTGTATTGGCCCAGTATGTGATGCAAATCCGAATATGACGGGATTCATCAGGTCTAGTCACGGGCCAAGGAATTCAACATGACAGAAAAATCCCCAATTAGACTGCCAAACTCGCATACCTTCACTCTTCTCACTAGGATCCCCTATTCTCGTCCCGCTAGTATTACACTTCAACACAAATCCAGTCTCCGTTCCTACAATCAAATGGTCTACGTAGCTGCCAACCGCTTGTGGTAAACTACCTGCTGTTATACCCACTGGGAATACATTCTTGGCCACTTTGGAGTTTAGTGGAGGCCGAACTACTCTTGCTACATTAGATAGTGTGATTCGTGAACCGATTATTGGCAGAGAGAGGTCGTTGGAAAACGAATATATCAAAATTTTCCCTTCTGTTGATGTTGTCAAAATCTAGTCGGTGCAAGAAAAGTTTATTCGGATTTGTGGGAACGTGTCGTGTCGTGGCGAAGGGGGGGGGGTTGACGCGCCACCTACATCATACACATGCTGTCCTGATGAAGACGGCACCCAAGATATACTTGATACGGCTTCGTGATGAGCTAATTCGCCGTCTCCCGTTGTGGCAATCACTGGATTCTCATTTTTGTTTGTATCCCATATCATGATCTGTCCGTGATAAGAACCACCAGCTATTACTGTGTTTTGTACCGGATGGTATATGAGCGACATCAAACAGGTCTATCGTGGTATAATTCATCGATAAGTTAGATACCTTGTCGCATCAATGTAATGGCTTACGGAGACTTGCGCCGAGAAGGTTGGTTTGTCAGTCACAACTTTGCCAGATAGGGACCATGTGGATACTCGTCCTGAATGTGTACACCATGCAGCATGATCTCTACGTCCAAATCTATCAGTGTTAGAGAAATTGCATCAAATTTGGGTTCTTTGTTTCTTCGAATCTGCTTCACATACGCAGCGGCAACAGTTCTCCCAGAGGCAGACCACGCCAAACACGTCACGATCAACTTCTCTTCTACATATGGATCCTGCAATTGATATAGCTTTGAGTTGGTATCTACATCATCCTCCCACTTCACATCGAATCCTAACATGGGCTGCCACGTCATCAGCAAACCCAGTGAAGCAACGACCAATCGAGCACATACCATCATAAGCCCTCGACGACAAATTTTGTAATAATTGCCTCGACACATCCCTCTCGGCTGTATCCAGAAATGCAACCAAAGCTGCTTGTTGTTTCGCATCCAATTTCAGTGCTGCACTCCTTTTCAGGTCATTGGAATCTAGATCTGTTTGTACCTGTGGTAGACCATGTCGTTAGAGTTTGCAGATACTGACAATGCGAGCAGTTGCAATTCAAACGACTGACTTACAGCTTGATGAATGGACGCGGATGTTTGCGTATCTGATTCAACATATTTTTGGGCACGAGTTTGGGTGGCTATTTCCTGCTTGGGCTTTGGTTTGTGCCATGTAGATGTTATGTCTATCGATGGTAACGAAGACGAGGAAAATTCAAGATGCTTCATCATCGTATATGGCCAGTGCCGGACGGACCCCACAAGTCCAAGGGTCCAAAGGAACAATCAGCACAACGTGCAGGACGTGCATCACGTGCGGCAAGGGCTGGTTTCGCGTCTTCTGGCCGCTGCCGGAATTATTCCTGCACTTGCCTTGTCGTGTCCTCTTTTCGTGATTGTGTGCCCACAAAGATCAAGAGATTGCATGAGTGCATCACAGCCATTCGACAAGCATAATCAGTCATGAAGAGCACAGCAATCCATAGCTTAGGAGTCCTCATATTTATATGCAGCACGTATGCACTCCGATCTGGCGAGGTCATTCCAAATCAATGGATTGTCTTGTTGCATCCAAACACCACCGATGACGGAGGTACGATCACTCTATTCAAAACACCTTGCATACTCCCCAAACTGGCACTGACATGCACTCCAAATGCTAGTATCAATGCATCTTTCCTCACTGGACCTCATCGTCTCCTCCATCGAAATGTCACCTGATTCTCCTCCGCCTCCCACGGTCCAAACCTCAACTTTCAACTTTGGAGATCAGATGAAAGGATACGTAGCTAGACTGCCTCCTGGTACGGGGGACGCGCATGTACAAGCGCTTGTGGATGGAATCCAAAGCAGCGATCAAGTTCTGCATGTTGAGAGCGATCGCGTCGTCACACTATCGCTTTTTGATAACTACGATAGCTATGATGTTGATGAGCAGCTGTGGCGATACTATGGTCCATGGCGTAGGCTACATGTTATGGGACATTACGTAGCACAAACTGGTGCGCCTTGGAACCTAGTGGTATGCGTTGTTTACTGTGCATACTTGCCACAAATAGACGTAACGTACTAGATAATTTTACTAGCGAATATCTCATCGATGGTATTCCAGCTTCTTGTCCAGCATCGAGTACATCTACCCAAGAGGAGCAGGAAGTGGTAGTACGGTGTACATACTAGACACTGGGATTGACACCAATCATTCAGAGCTTAGTGGTCGAGCATACTGGGGTGCTAGTTTTGTGCGAGGAAGAAACGGTAGTGAAGGCAAGCCACACGAGTTTTTGATGAATTTGCGAGTACTAACATTGCAAGTTACACGACTAGTGATCTATAAAGATGATCATTCACATGGTACTCACGTTGCAGGCATTGTCGCTTCAACAAGATATGGAGTGGCCAAACAGACCAAAGTCATAGCAGTCAAAGTAATGAATTGGCAAGGTACTGGAGCAACTTCAGTAATACTAGCAGGGCTCGAATGGATTTACAACAACGCCAACATGACGATAAACAATATCATCAATACCTCATTGCGTATCTCTTCTTCTCGAGCTGTCGATGCAGTGGCTACTATGCTGATCAATCAAAAAGGATTTGTTTGGTCTTCATCTGCTGGGAACAGTGCAAGCGATGCTTGTACGAATTCTCCAAACGAGGTTGAAGGAGTCGTCACCGTTGGTGCTACTGATCGCAATGACATTGTGGCGTCGTATTCGAATCAAGGACGGTGTGTTGATATTTTTGCTCCTGGGAGCGACATCAAGAGTACGATTCCAGTTTCCATGGGAGGCTATGGCATCAAGAGCGGTACTTCTATGGCAGCTCCTCATGTCTCTGGTGTATGTATTGTCGCTGATTTCAAGATGGGAGTTGGCAAGGAACAAGTAGAATGACAGGGAAGCGCCGACACGTACCATAGCTCTTGGCACTAGCCAGAACGGTCCATCCTGGTCTATCACCACTCGAACTCAACAGCTACATCAAGAAGTATTCGACAAGGAACGTTTTGCGTAATGTCAACGCAAGCACCCCGAACAGATTCATATATACTGTTCTAGCTTAGGTTGCAGTCTTTTTGTAGCCAGCCTTGTTTTACAATTAAAAACTAGCACAGGTTTTGGAAATACGATGACTGATTTAACTGTATCGCGCATTTATTATTGGCCGAGTGTTTTCATCCGTTACACTAGAGGGTAGTCTGAATATCAAGTTTACGGTTCATGTTCATATCGGTGGGCTCTATGGAAGTATCGCAAGGGATGTCAGGTATCATGTGGGCACCCGAGTCATAACCCAAGGGAGGAACTTAAGCAGGATATATACCCGGGAATGTCGTAGCCTATGACGTGTCGACGGCCGATCATTTCACCGACACAAAAGAATCCAACAATTTCTACACCCTTGACAGCAACGCCGGCGGCGTGTCGCAAAGTGACATTTCTCCAAGTGCCGTTTTGGAATGCAGCAAGGAAGTTGGCATACCCTTGTTGAGCTTCAGCAACGTTGAAGTTTGTCAATCTTTGATGGACGGCTACTTGGCGGACTAGCTCCAAGCCTACTTGACCATAGTATAGTATTGGTTCCACTAGGCCTATCGAATGCATAGATGTCTCTCAGTTGCTCTGTGGTTATGGTACAGGATTTCATGCATTTTCCGCATGTTAATGTTGGCGTTGGGCATGACATTTCCCATGGAGAAGCATAAGTTCATAGGGTACATGCATAGGGCGATGTGGATGAGTTAGTAGTGGCTTACCAGTGACTCTGGATACAACGTGGGACGCAGCCTTGGTGGTGTTGGCGACGGCTTGAGAAGCGACAGCACTGGCCTTTGCGGCAGTCTCGGTAGTGGCCAGTCGTCGCCGGACACTGGTAGTCATGGAATGTCTCCATGGCGACGTCCATTGTCGAGTAATGATTGGCCTCATCATCTTTGTGGTGCGTCTTGGTTGGTCGGGCAGAGATGACGCGTGGGTTTGGGGGGGAGGGCGGCGCGGGCGGTGCGGGCGGCATGTAGGGGATGGCCAACGTTGTGCGCTTAGGGGCTTGAGGCCGTAGGGCTTAGGGGGTAGCCCCATGAGGGGGACCATACACCTCGCGAAGCATCAAATACATATCAAGCCAAGTGATCCGTCATTCATGGTAGAAATGCTTCGAGGAGAACAAGTAAGTACAATTTCATCGTCAATTTATCATGAACATGGAGCCAGCAGTCAATCCACAGCCACTAATTCATTCGCTTGCACTAGAACGAATCTCATCATCTGGACCAACAACTCAAGTCCTTGTTGCTGACATTTGACAAAAAGGAAAGCGAAGACACCTGGCACTTACTAGACGAGGCATTAATCAAATTCCATAATGCCATACAAAAGCTACCGTCCGAACTCCATGCCCCTGCCATCATGGCCGCCGTCAAAAAAGCAAAGGCGTGCATCATCAACTCGGTACGTTGACGCTCCTTTGCTTCCCCACCATTCTTGTTCTGTCGGAAGCTACCCCCATCCCGTGTCTCGAATCATGTATCTAATCGTAATTTGCATAGATCATGTCTGAACGCACGAGATTGTCTCGTACTGCTGTGTGTTTGGTCGACTCCCTGTCCGCCCATCTAGGTGATGCATTCGAACCGCTGGTAGATATCTTCGTCCCTACCCTCCTCAAGTTGACCACCCGTGCAAACAAACTATCCGTCCAACTCGGTCTTGCCACTCTACTACATATGGTAGAAAATTCCCACATAGCATCTGCATTACCCAAACTGCAAGAATCACTTTATAAAGCAAAATCCGCTGCCTGTAGACTGGCTATACACGACGTCTTGCTCAAAATGCTCAGTATTGTATCCCCACATCATCTAGAACGATATTCCGAGTACATTGAAACCATCATTAGGGATGGTGTGTCGGATTCTTTGTCTGAGAGCAGATCCACTGCTCGCAAGTCCTTTGAGCAATACAGAAACTTGTTTCCTCTGCGTGCAGAGACGTACGTTCATCTTGCGGCATACTGCTTCAGTGCTGTCCTTACATTTACACCCTCCGCCTACATGACCTAGATTTGCTGCCTGTCTACCAGAAGCCGCCAAGAAAATGCTGAATGTAGCTCATCCTATGTACTCATCCGGCGCTAGTGCTGGTAGCGCAGTGACATTCAAAAAACCACGTCCAAGTCAGGGCGGCAAATTACTTTCAGCAATGCCAGCTCACACTGAACCCATCAAAAAACCTGCCGGATCTTTAGGTTTACGAAAATCATCTTTTGATAATCATGGTAATCATGCAGTACCCAGAAGTGTTACTGCAACTCCAAGTGGTGGTGCGCAAAGGATACCGCAAGTAGCTCCCACAGCGGAACGAAGGGCACTCAACTCAAAGCCTATAAGAGCGCCCACCGTGACTGCGGCGACCACTGTATCATCGTCCTATGTAGACAGTAGTAATAACAGAAACCCCACATGTTCCACATCGTCATCATCGTCACGTAACAATGTGGCGAAACCCTCAACAAATGCATTGCCGCCCGCACCATCTCTAGGATTAAGACTTTTGAATGCCGGCAACAACAACAAGAACAGCTCGTCAAGCACCATCAGTAAAACTTTCACGCCAAGGCAGTCAATTCAATCGAGAGCACCACAGTCAAGAAGCAACTGTAGCACATCACTGAAGCCACCATTATCCACAGTGAATACTACATCAAAAACTAGCAGTAAGTGCCATAGGGTGTACAATCAATAATCAGCCTTGCCTCTTTGCATGTATCTTTTAAAAAGTAACTTACTCAATTATCTTCCAGGACAACAACTCAAATGCTCAATTGAATTAGCGCCAAATAAGAACAAGTGAGTAAGTTGACAATCTAGGGTTCGGTCCTCATGAACGCCGGGCGAGAAAGCCTGTTCATCCATCAATGCATGAGGATTGTATTGTGACATGATACATAAATACAACGTCCTTACCTGTTCATCCAATGCATGAAGATTGGATGAAGAGGTATGCAGTTACTCTGCTGTTTATACAGGCAAATTATAAAATTTGGGGGCTCCCACACGCACGTGTTAACATGAGCATTAACACCCCCACCCGCCATCATATTAGTCCCATCTCTCGAACACAGTAATTCTCTTTGGCTTCTGGAACTCCTTTTGTCAGAGCGTCTGCTACCATAAGCTCTGTGGTGCATGCTCTCAGAGTTACTTCCTGCTCCCTGATTGCTTGTCGGATAAAATGATGGCGTACATCAATGTGCTTGGTTCTCTGGTTTACAGCATTTTCCTTTGCCATGAATATACAATCTCGGTTGTCTTCGTGTATTGGAGTGGCTGCTATTTGTGGAAATCCTAACTCTTTTAAGAAGTGTCGTGCCCAAAGAAGCTCACTCGTTACAATTGACAATTCCATATACTCAGCCTCTGAGGATGAGAGGTCCACGACCTGCTGTTTCGTACTTCCCCATATGACTGCTCCACAGCCTAACTTCAGGCCAATTTCTCTAGACTTACGCGAATCCACGTCGTTAGCCCAATCTGAGTCTACTCAAGCCTCCAGAATGACATGTCGGTTATGCCCTCCTAGGACCAATCCCTTTTCTCTCGTACCCACCAAATACCTCAGTATCCGTTTGACTCTTTTCCAATGAGATTCTGATGGGTCAGACACGAATTGCCCAGCTATACCAACGACCGCTGCGATATCTGGCCGGCTTATATTTGCTGCGTATATGGGATTGCCTACTGCTGACTGATAAAGCTTCTTATTGGCTGGTACTTCATTTTCACTTCACGCGGATGATCAAAGGTTCATCAATTATTTGTTCAAGTTCTCTAATAGTTCGTGACCATAATTTCTGTTCTTTATCTGTTGCAGCCTCCTTAATTAGTGTATTCAAAATCTTTAAGCCATTATCGGCATTCATATTTGCATCATATATGCAGTAACTTAGCCATTGTGTTTGCAACAGTGTGCAGTAGACTCTCATCCCTATAATCATTTCTGGTGTTAACTCCTTTCTTTTATATTTAAAATTCGTTTCTGGCATGTTTTGTATCCGTTTTGTCATATTATGTGTCTCGGTTTTTTCAGCTATTTCCTTTAATATTTTACATTCTGAGAAGAGATGTTTTGCTCTAGCTTTCCCTTTTCCGCAAGCGCATAGGTCATGCAGATTGCAGATTAGGTCGATTTTGCTTGGGATTCTGTTTGTCAATATTCGCCATATTGTAACGAATCTACGCGAGATTGTTACGTAATACGCCTACCGCGAGAGCATTGTTGTGCAAGCTGTGAGCGTCACTGTTGTACAATACATGACACACAGGCTTGACAACAATCAAGGGTAGACAACACAAGTCGAGGGTGGAACTACACTTGAGCAAGTACTTAGATCCTATGTGAGTATCTGGTGGGACTGTGGCTCCATATCGCATTGAGGCGATATGTCTAAAAACTACAACACATTGAGGTGTTGTTACAGAGTTTGTGTTTTAGAAATTGCAGAAAAATTATTCCTCAAACTCATACTTTTACGCAAGCCATGCCCAAGACACGAAAGTAAATAATACTAGACATCATCAGCTGGTCCCGATGCAACTGACAAGATCGTGTCATCTGCTAGTAAAGCCTTGGGAAATTGAAGGCATACCAGGACCCGCAAACCTTTATGAAGGTCTTGTTTTTCGTTTTCTTTGCCTTAACCAATTTTGCTGTGCAAAAATCGAGCCTGGAACGCTCTGCGTAAGACTTTGGGTTCATATGTTACCATTAACACTATATTAGCTTCTTTAGCTAGAGATTTGAATCTTAGCACAGGATCAGGCACTTACTTTTGAGATAATCCTTTGTTTCGGGGGAACTTGCTCAAAGAAGGTATAGCAAATGAGAGACAAGGGCCTGCCAATTGATTGTGTTTCTCCAGCCTGATGAGGCGTGTTGTCTGAGCTGATGTGAATGGTGGCTCGGAGCTAGCGCTATAGCGAAGATGAACCAAAGCGCTAGTCGCCACCATCGATCACCAGCCAGGCATCGCAGTCAAACTGGAGTGATAACAAGCAAGGTAACGAACGGACCTGACAGATGTACGCCAGAAGCTCTATGATTCGCAATCTCTACTTTGATTCGTCCTCGTCATATCAGGAAGAGATATCGACGCAGAAGTTTGGATTGGGAAGGTCCATGGACTTTGATAACATAAATATCAACTTTGAGGAGCTACTAGCTCTGCCGGATGACGTGGATAGCCCCACGATATCATCCATTGCTCAAGTCACGCATGATGGTAGCACTGAAGAGGTGACTTTATTGTACTTGCGTGTATGTCGCATGCAGTTCATGGATATTGTAGAAGTCTAAATATCATATTTCACGTAGGTGCATCAACATCAAGACCTTACCACGCTTGGACTCGAGGAATCAAAGATTGAAATGGGTTCGAATAGTCCGTTCATACTCCCACCGTAAGTCAGCACGACAATCATGAGCGAAAGCTGGTATGTGACGGAACATCCTTACTAGCCTCTCCCCAGATGCTATTGAAAGGATGCTTGTTGCCGCTGTACAAATGTTTGTCGCGTTGTTCTCGATTTATTTGTCAGCAATCAACCCTAACGTGGTCATACATCATATAGGTTGGAGAATGAGCAATTCAATGAGGTTTCCAGGTAACGGATGTCACTCCTTTGCGTAGATTGTCAAATCAACTGTCGAATCCATGCATGCTTGATATAGTGATCTGCGTGATAGAAATGCTGAGATACGGATGGGAACGCAAGACACGTTATCCACTGCTACGTCTAATCTGGTTATTGGCGAGACATCGAGGTAATGTCATTTGAAGCTTGGATACGTTGTGGACATGAAAATCTGACAAGCAACTGAAACTACCAGCGCCGATGACAACGACCACACAGAGGCTCTTCGCCCTATTAAACCCCCACGGTATGACGACTACATCTGTTCAAGTGTGGTTCCACAGAAGCAGATACGCTTACAATTATCAGAACAAATAGACGTCGACTGCGCCGACACAACTGTTCTGAATGTGGGAAAAGTTTTACCAGAAAGTTTGATCTTCAACGACATTTGTCGAAATCCACGGTACATACAGCATCCGTTAGACGGACGCAATGTCCAAATTGTGGCCAAGGGTTCACGCGACAGGACAATCTAAATGTCCACATGCGAATGTTTCACGCTGGCACGCCAAATGTGAATACCAGGGGGTAATGTGCTTGACGTCGCGGGACAGAACTATGATTGGTTGATGAATCAGTGCACGCTCTCACAAGTAGGGACCAATTGCAGGATGGGTGGCACGAGATAGAGTCGCTTTGTTTTTTCTCGTATTGCAACATAGCCATATAGTGTATCATACGTGCGGTAATATTCATAATAATAACAGTAGCAGGGCAATGATATGGAATGGGATGATGCGATCCGTGCGCTTTCCGATGCCGCGCGAAACCACTGCATCGAGGGCAAGTGATCGACGCAACAATGGGTGATAGGAACAGCATTGCGTTGAAGGCTGCAGCGGCAGCTGGTGCTGCTAGTAAGTGATCTATGTCCGCTGGGGCCGTGCTCAGTCCTGTTTCTCAGTTGTACTCACTACCTGGCATGATCATCGTCCACAAAGGCATTACGGGCATTGCTGCATTCTTATATGTCTACTGCAACAGAGCCATCGGCACCAGGTATGTTGTTTGCCGTCATTAGCTTCATCATTCAGAATCAGTTCCGATGTACATCTTGCCTCACATGTCGCACTGTCGTTTACTCTTCCTCAATACGTAGGGATCCGTCGTACCATGGCGTGCCTTACAGAAAAGATGCTGTTCCACTACTCGGCCATGCTCTAGAAATAATGGCAAACCAGGAATGGGCTGTTGATAACATGATGGTACGCCATTTCTTGATCTCTTGTTTTTCGATCCGTCAAAGTCTGAAGCCGGACCTATTGTCAGATTGAGCGCGAAAAATACGGTGCAACCTTCTCCATGACGGCTCCCTTTAGGAACATTGTTGCGACGACGAACATCCGAGATCTTGAATTCGTCTTGAAAGGTATGTCGTGGAAGTCTTGGACGATACCCCTTCACTGATATTCGCCATGTAGATCCATACTTGTTTGAGAAGGGTTCCTTCTTCACGACAATTCTGGAGCAGTTTTTAGGCGAGGGGATCTTCAATTCCGATGGTGACCATTGGAAGGCGCAGAGAAAGATTGGCTCAAACATATTCAACGTCAAGGTCAGCAGCATTTGTATCCTTTGTGTTCTGTGACTATCGCTGACATTGGAATCAACTATAGAACTTTAGAGATCTCTTTTCCACAGTGTTTGTAGATGAATCGAAGAAACTAGTGGCCCAAATCAGGAAAGCCCAAAAACTGGGTGCGTACATTGAGCTCCAAAATCTCCTTCTTCGAGCGACATTAGACTCCTTTACTATGATCGCCATGGGTAAATCAAGTAAGTTTTCGCTCGTCATCCGAGACTGTCGTACAGTGCACTTTCTAAACGCAACTTTTGGTATAGCTAGCGCTATTGAAGGTGAAGGCAAGCCAGAAGGTGGTATCTACACTCTCCCACCCGAAAGGTTCATGGAAGCTTTCGATGGTGCCAATCAAATCTCCACGAGTCGATTTGGAACGCCATTCTTCCAGTGGGTTGAATGGTGGACTGGGAAGGATAAGGAAATGAAAGCATACATAAAAACATTGGACGATTTCGCTTTGAGAGTGGTTAATGAAAAGAGGGCTCAGGTGTGTACATTCTGGTTTGAACATAAGTCTTGCTTGACCGTTTTGTGGACATGATAGATTGCTGCGGGTCATAAGGGCCATGATTTGCTAGAACTGTTTCTGGCCACTTCAAATGAGTATGGTCGCCCTTTGACTGATAAACAGTTGCGAGATGTTAGTTTAAAGTAGGGCAATTTCAGCAACCCATTTTTCGTATTTGTCGTCCTCACGCAACGCTTTCAATGTAGTTTCATTCTTGCTGGTATGAATCGTTGGATTGACAGGCTAGGGCCATCTTGAAGGATTGAAGTACGGTTAACCCCACGACTATGACCTCTCATAGGTCGAGACACCACGGCTCAAACTCTGTCCTGGACCTTCTGGGAAATAGCCCAACATCCAGAAGTCGAACTAAAATGCCGGGAAGAACTATTAGCTGTCTTGGGACACGACGGAGATTACAAATTTGAATTTTTCAAAGACCTTAAATACAATCTCGCCACCTTTCTAGAGGCATTGCGACTACATTCAAACGTGCCCGGTAACACCAAAAAATGTACCAAAGATTGTGTCCTCCCAGGCTCAGGTGCAGTATTGAAGGCTGGTGACAATGTCGTTTTTTCGACTTATGTCATTGGTAGAAGCAAAGAAGTATGGGGCGAGGATGCGAGTGAGTTCAAACCGGAAAGATGGTTTGATGCATCTGGAAGTATCATCAAACCAAATCAGTATGCTTTTCCGCATTTTAATGCAGGTGAGGTGGCTGCAAGGTTCGCGATGCAGGCTCCGGTGACTTACGAGCATCTGAATCAACACAGGTCCGAGGATATGTCTCGGCATGAACATGGCACAACAAGAAGCAGTCGTCTTCCAGGCAGCTATTCTTCGAAACTTCCATCTTGAGCTTGTCAACGAAGATGATCCTAGACACTGGGGTAAATATGACACAGATCCTGCCAAGCGGATGGGACGTGCTAGTCCTGCCCTTACGCTGAGTATGAGGAATGGTGTGAATTTTAAGGTTCACAGTATATAGAGACGCCGTTGTGTTTCTGTATGTAATTATTATTATTACTACATCATGTATACATCCGTGGAGCCGTGGAGTTGGATGCCGCAGCAGCAACATGGTTGGAAACATCTGAATCCCATGTTTGGGCAGCACAAGGGCGTTTTGCTGCGGAATCTTTGACATCCGCCGACTTGACAGACTTTCTCTTCACTGTCGGGGAGGCAGCCGAGACTTTCTGGCCGTTTCTGTTTCCACGGTTGGGATTGCCTTTGTCATGGTATGTTCCTTTTGTTAAGCCGCAACTATGGTAATAACACTCATTATCCATTGCCTGATAGAAAGGAGCGTCGAGACTTCAGGACTCATGAGGGAGGTTTCCTGTCAGCACGGCACACAAAAAGACATTGTACTGCTACGAGGATGCAGGGGCTGGCTGGCCATCTCACGCAACCTCATGTTGCCTGATGCACAGCTAAGTATGTGTCTGCGTTTTTATCTCATGATATCTTTTGTCCATGGCTCATATGTCTCACCATATAGTTCAGAGAGACACCAATGTAATTAAACTCGTAACACATTTAGACTTTGCCAGGAAGCTGCTGCCTGGGAAGCAAAATAGTATATATACCCTTTAAGTATGATCGTTTTTGCTCAGTAAACAAGCCGTCTTGATTACAAAGGCGCAACGAGATGGCCGGTGCGAGCGGGCCGGATGATAAAAGTGTATTCTCCAAGGCACGCGTCGCCTTACCCTGACAGCCATTCATGACTGACACCGTATCCAGTCCTCGATGGTACGCTCGATGACGTACACATTTGTCGTGTGGCATTGGTCGGTCTAGTCGTCGAAGCGATTGCCGATGCTGCTTGGATGTATCTAGCGATGATGAGAGCATGAACGGATTAGGGCAGTGAGCATATCGGCTTACAAGCATCGTCAAAGAACACCCCAGTCATGTCTAGTTGGGACGCAATCTCTGCTACATTTCTATCAAATACGTCGTCCTCCTCATCGGCATCATCAACCACTGCCAATTCAGCTCCGTCCATTCCCGTCAACATTTTCAAGAAAAAGCCTCCGACTACTCCCAATGACCGCAAGCTTCCTAATACTACCAGTGCCTCCAGACCAACTGGTCCACTGCCACGACAGCCGTCATCATCGAAACCAACCAATGTGCCTCCAAAGTCCAAGGTCCAAATGGGAAATTTATTCCGTACTCAAAGTACTACCACTGGTATAAACTACAATACCAGTAGCAGTCTCCTGGCAGTCAATAATCGGAGCGCCAAGAATGCAGCGCCCAAACCTTTTCAAACCACTGGTGCTGTCGACAAATCTACCATTCATCATGCACCTGATTCTGCACCTGCGACTCCTGCCTCCGCACCAAAAGTGTCCAGTACAGCAGATGCTGCTAGGTCCATACTCGCCACTGCCGGTATCACGACCCGACTCAACGACGGTGCCATAACTGACACATCATCGCAACAAATCACCCACCCTGTCCCTCCCAATCCTCGACGTCTCTCAATTCCCAATACTACGCCATCTACCACCACCAAGGATTACAACATCAGTGTTACCGCAAAGCATAAACAGCAAAACAGCCCGTTGTTGTCGCGCCAAGATGGTGACGTCCCTGCCCTACAGAAAGGTACATATCCCCTAATTGCGCCTCGTTCCCCCCCCCATCTTTCTACATCGCCCATTTCATTCGCACTCTCGTCTGCACTTCATTAGCATCGCTTCCCTCTCAGAGGCCATCTCTTCAAACTCCTATCTCAACAATCAAGAACCCTCAAACTACTCATCAACCACTCAAAATTCCCATGATCAAACCACCAGCTCTGCAAATCATACAGCCGGTGCTACCTCTGCAGCAACTGCAACAGTCAAAGCAGCAAAAGGTAGTACCGTTACTACCCAAAAACACCGTAGAACAACCACCGCCACCAGTGTTTCCACACAATAAACCGACATCCCCCTCCACTGATCATCCGCCATCATGGGTTCGTCAGCTACCACAGTCCATGGCAGACAACACGCCTAAGCTTTGCGGTGATCATACAGTATTTGATTTAGAGGAATTATCTCGGCGTGAACGAGCGTGGCGAGAGCGTGGTTGTCAGCACCAGCGGTACATATCTGAAGGTATGTACGCATCAGCTCCTTCACATCTTTTTATTCATCCCTCCAAATTACAAGTTATTCAGGCGGACGCGAATGCCGAAACCGCCCTGAACACTGAAATGGATAAGATAGATCATTTCATACGTCAATTGAGGTATTCACGAAGCGCTCAACGTGCTTTTTTCGATATACAAGCTAATTCAATCGCTCGCTATAGAGCCGAAACAGCCAGAACAACAGGTTTTACCATCCACATTGAACCATTTATAGCAGAACCTAACCGTCATTGTTTCAACTCGTAGCAAAATCGATTGCAAACCACCAAACGCTCCTCCAATCTCTCCGGCCCACTACCTCTCACCCTACACCTCTACCACGAGAACAATCCACTAGACCGTCCCCGTCCTTATTCAAATCACACGTCAATAACAACACCATGATACAGCAAGATGAATCTCGAATCGTCAGTGACGATTCTATAATCCCACTAACCATGACATCAGTATCAAATTCAGCTATAATGCGATATCAAGAGGCATATTTCAGGGTGTCGAATGATAATGATGACGATGCGTCGGGAAGCAATGGTGGAGAAAGTCCTAGAAGAGCGACATCAGATGGTAGCATGATTGTGGATGATGGTAGTAAAATAGGAGACATGGAAGAGGAGGGGGATATAATCGGGACACGAGATGTGATTGATTTGGAGCAAGACTTCGGTGTGTGAGAGTTAGGAGACTGTTGCCCTGGGCTGTAGAGACATTCCGTTTTCCTGGATGCGTCATATGAACGCGTGCCCAATGGAAAGCCGAACCAACATACTTCCTCTTCCTTCAATACATCGTCAAGAGATTAGCATAGATCAAGGCCGTCGCAAGGCAAGGAGGGGAATTACTACATGCTGGTCCGTGGCTCGAAGAATACCTGGTAAAGTATTCCTCGCGAGTGGTCAGAAGAGGGTCAACAGCAAGACGCGAGACGCTGCTTTTGATGCCTTTTACGGTTGATTATAAGTCTATACAGAGAATGTTGTGTATACTCCCAATACCCAGGATTAGTTATATTCAACGCCCAACAGACAGTCCACGTCCCATTCAGATGCGTTTCACAAAAATAACGGAGACAATGATTCTGGCGTATAATCAACTCATACGCCGTGTGGATGTATCACGGCGCGTTTCCACCTCCATCCTGTAATACAGCAACGATTGTCAACATTCACCCTTATGCTTTGGACCCCTATATCATTGTAAACGATGCAGTGTTACCAACCAAACTCCATCCATGGAAATGATTCCACTTACGTAAATCGGATTTTCACACCGCCCAGCGAGTCTTTCGACCTTTGCTCAATCCTCCCCGGGATGTACCGCCTTCATCCGCCTTCTGCTTCATAGGGGCGTTCTTGTCATTGGAAGGCGACTTCAGGTAGTTTGGCCTTTCTTCGTGTTCCAGGTCCCCCCCCCCTGGCAATATTGACCATATTGTCAGCAGCCATCACATCCCGGTGATACCACTGGTTGCAGCGACGGCAATACAAATTTGTTACTGGTTTCTTGAAATACTCACGCTGTAATGGTGATCACTACCCAACCTCGGTTGTAAACACAGAGATCATCAAGGTACTCCCCGCACGTCAGCCATACTAGGCAGTTCATGTTTCACTAGTACTACTCTCATTCGGCTTGCAAATTTTTCCAGATCTATTTTTAATTTCAACCATCAGCCTTCTCCCAGAACCACCTCTCGTTACCTTGCCATGAAGAATCAATGGAAGATGTTGAGATGGGAGACACATCTGGCGCACCTCCCACACCTGGTGTGGCTGAAACACTATTTGGTTGGGTATAAAAAGGATTGTATCCCAGACCTTTCTTCAATACTTTGTTTCCAACAACAACTTCTCTAAGACGTTAAGAAGACTAATAAAGAGATTACATCACCAATCTGAGCTAACAACTCAACAGAAGAAACGGAAAACTCCAGTGGCTTATTGGCGACACAAAAGACAGGAGACAGAAGCGAAATATAGAAGAGGCACTTGCATTAGTATGGACCGCCTTGGAAGGGCATTATGGGCTTGAGGAAAAGTATAGAATACTCAAATACAATGTCAGATTGAAAGCGTTGAAACTCCCGTATTATGATAGGGACCACTTGTCGCATTTGATAGCGACAGCCTCCGTGAATATATCCAAAAAATAACCAACCTCCAACAGACGAGCAAGGTATATGAACATTACCGTCTTTAACGCAAATTGCCTCTGCGTCTGCTAATTGCCTTGGCATTTGTATAGAATCAGATTGATGTTTTATTGTGTACCGGTGCTGAATTTTATGGTGCAAGATATCCTTAAATCCTTAAAATTTGCACCTGCTTCAGCTGGATCAAAGTTGGAATAAAATTCTTCAATCATGGCGTCAATCTTTCTCGTGGCAGCTTCTTTGGGTAATTTGCTTGCTGTAACTGGTGCGTTGGCCGACGATGTCGTAAGTTTGGCCACTGGCGCAGCACGGCTGTTGACGTCGGCAGCTGGTGGTGACACGTCATCGACAGACCTACGTCCAGTGAGTACTTTTTCAGCTAATAATCCAAACGAAGTAGCACTACATTCTAACCCAGCAACAGACCTTGGCGCTGCCGGCTCGGAGCCACGCCGTACAATTTTCCAGCCCTTCGCGGTGTGAAGAAACTGGAAGTTTGCAGTTTGATGAGTC
>QEAN01000260.1:0-30834 GCA_006535955.1 Synchytrium endobioticum | reverse complement strand
AAGACTCGCTAGGCGGTGTGAAAAGCCGCGAGAAATTGGCCTACGTAAGTGGAATCATTTTCATGATGCAAGTTCCATGATGTTGTTTGGTTGCTAACAGCACGATGGTCGAATAGGGGCCCCAATGTCGCATTAGATTTAAATAAAAGGTTTCTTAAGGAATTTTTTACTTCTTAAGGAAGATGGTACTTGATCGATACAACATTCTAATTGAAGTTATTACCAGTAGTAGTAGCAGTCAGATCATGCTGGTAACAGAACCATGGGGTGGTGTGGCAGCGCACTTTTTGGAGAAGATTAAATATAAAAAATATTCACAGTAGTGTCAGTTCAAATGGCTTAAATTCTTATCATAAGGGGGCCTTCCTCAATCGTGCCCCTATGCCAGGAGGGACCAATATTGAGAGTCACGCTGAAAGCCTTCGCAGACGATCCAAGTATTGTGAATTCATCAAGCTCATGCTCATCCAATATCACATTTGCACAATAATCTATGCCAATAAATGTACGATACAATGAAAAAAAAAACCTCTAAAAACACATATTGAACACTATCAACCGTCACACCGTCATACAGGTGGTCACACAGCATTGCGTCACGTTCGTCACAAATGATTCCTCGCTTTGCCTCGTTTAAGTACGCGATCATGCTCTCGACGTCGATGACAGCGATGTAGCTTCAGAAGCCAGCACCATCTTGAAGTTCGAATTGAGGGCACTGCCATATGTGGATTCATTCAGGACGCGCTCAGATGCCATTTCAGCCCATGCGGCAAAGTTGAATGTGTCTGGATCAAAGATGGCGAAAGTGTGGAGCAGACAGTCTGACACCGTTGGTCGCTTCTCTGCATCGCTGTGTTTGGGAAGTGACGGCGTGAGAAGAAAACAACGCCACGATGCGGTGATAATCCTTTGAAATCACGGACAACGTACACAGTGAAGCACCGAGTTATGAAGTCACGAGCTTGGGTAGTGATGTCATCAGGCAGCGGTGGCGTTTTTCCGGTTCCAAGCAGGTATAAGATATGACCAGGAACTTTATGCCAAGGGTGATGCCCGGTCAACATTTCCAAAGCGAGACATCCCAATCCCCTAGGTATCAACCCGATTCAGTCTTCTTGGGTTCACCAAAAGGCATGAGCCAAGACTCACCATATATCGACTTTGGCACTGTATCCTTGATTGCGCGCAACTTCAGGCGCCATCCAGTAAATGGATCCTTGAATCGAGTGTCGTGAGTTGCTTTCGTAGATTAGCGAGTCAAGTCGCTTTGAAATTCCAAAATCAGATATCTTGGCACACCCAAAATCGTCGAGGAGGATATTTGCAGCCTTGATGTCACGGTGGATGATACCGCTACGAGTAAGACTTGTGTGTTTATTACGGGGGGCGGCAAAACGGAACACGGACGGTCACGTACCCATCATGGAGGTATGAAAGACCACAGAGGATTTGGTAGGTCAATGATCTGGCCAAATCTTCCTCGAACTTGCCATACTTTGACAGACATGTTGAAATTGAACCACCCGGTACGTATTCCAAGAAGACGTTGAAGAAGGTATCAGTGACTTCATGACCTAGGGTGTTTGAAACAGCTAGTTAGACAGCAGTGCACGCATCACACGTCAGTGTTTTAGCCCATGGAAGTGATCCCATACCAAAGTATCGAACGATGTTTGGATGATCTAATGTGGAGAGCAGCCCCATTTCAGAAGCTAGGGCCTTTTCCCGACTCTTCTTGACTTTGTCGTCCTCGTCACCAATGGATACTTGTTTGACAGCCATGATTTCGCCACCGACCTTGTTCACTGCATAATACACTTTTCCGAATGCACCTTGTCCTGTTGTGCATAAGGGGGCGGGGGCATTAGTACGACGGAATGTTCAAAGGAAGGTGGAGGGATTACCTATCAATGGTCCCTTGACCCAGTTCACAGACTTTCTGCTCGACACGGACACTCTTGATAGCGGGGTAATAGTCTTGTTACTTGAATTACTAAAGCTCAGGCTCAGATACGGGGATTGGACTGAATTTAGATAAGAGCTTGAGAATTGTGGGGATCCAGCGGCACTGCGAGTACTGCTTCTCATGAATGAAGCGCGTTCCAATTTACGGGCTAGAGCTTCTTGGACGCGTGGTTTGATTGCCTCGGCTATTGTTCGCGAGCTACGTTTTGCCTGATTTAGTGCAGCAGCAGAGCTTGTTATTGATATCACGGATGGGATGTAATTTCTTGATGTGCTCAGGGATGGTGATGAAAGGGGGGAGGGTGATAGATTGCCAGTGGTGACAAAACTTTCCATATCGATGGTTGCGGTTGGCGAGGTTGCTCCTGGGGTTGTTGGGGATGAGCTTTCTTCTTGCAAGTCGGGGAAGAAGGATTCAAGGTTGGCGGCAATGACATTGTCAGGAGGGCGTTCACCAAAGTATGAATCAGTGCCAAGCGATTTGGGGAATCGCGATGACACTTGAGCAGCAATTGATTGAGCGAGATTTCTACCACCACTGAATAAGGGATTGATTGGGGTTGCTGGCCGTTTCGTCGTCGCAGCAGACGAGGATTGAGGTGGGTATGTTGTGTTATTAGTGATTGGTAGTGGAGGGTTAGAAGGAGGATTGCCGGCATAGCCACTGCTGTTGGATGGGATGTTGAGCTTTGGTTGCCATGCCCTCGTAGGCGATGGTGATGCTAACAGGGTGGCTGCAGGTGGTTGAAGATTCTTGGGGCTTGGTGCGTATGAGGATGCGGATCGCGGACTGGTGGTAAAGAGTCTTCGTACACGGTCCCAGCTGCCAGTACTTCTGGTCTCCTCCTATTGACGTAAGTTAGCATTGGGGGCCAAGAGACGACGCGAGACGGAGGCCTACAGATTCGAATGATCCTCGAGAAGGAAGGGATTCCGTTTCAGTCACGGCATCAGCGGACGAGACGCCGTCATCCAGCAGGCGCTACAGATGGAAAGTCTGATCAGCACACGACTCAGGATTTGCACACTTAAATATTTAAGTCCGGCGCGACTATCGGTCTTACGATCTGACGGTCGGGCGAACGACGACGAAGGGAATTCCACCTTGAGGATTGCACACCGTGCCCTGTGTTGTTGGACACGACCACAGTGGGTCCCTAATCGCGGTATGTGTTCGCATGAGATGAAAAAAAGGACGAGACGGGGCCGGGTATCGTACCTCTGGCGCAATGGGCGGCGTAGATGGTGGCAACGTGACAATAGTTGGACCACGAGGAATTGTGCCTGTATCGCTCAATCCCTGCACATTCACATTCCCATTCCATGCGAGCGGCTCCATACGCGCATCGTCCAAAATCAACTCTTTGATGGCATGCAGGACCTTGGCTCGGGTTCCCACTTTGGCAACACCCATTTCACGCAGCAGATCGTAGTTCAGCTCGAGCAATACCAGGCCGGTGACGCCTTTGATCATGAACAGCGGGGCGAGGTCCGGGAACCCAATGTTGTGTATCCAATCCGAGGCGTCGTCGGCATCCCAGGTTGCGACGACAGATCTGAAGACAACGTACGCGTTCTCGCCGGGCAGCATCTCCTTATTGAAGGACCCTGCTGGGCCGACGTTGATTGTCAATGGCGAGATCGGTTTGGCTGCCGGTGCCGGTGCCGGTGCCAATGGCAGACTGTCATANCGGGGAGAAATGGCTCGCAGCTGGGCGTCATTGCGAACACTTCCAGCATCGGAGTAGGAGCGCTGATGGGTGAGGGTCCGTCTAGATTTAGTCAGGGTGGCGGACGACGAGTTTGTGTAGAGGTGTTTTGGATGCGCAATCCCATTCTCGCCGTAATTCATCATATGCGGAGAGTCGAGTGGGCACTGGTGATGGCTAGAATCAATCCCTACTATATGATGTGGATGCTACTCTTCCTGTGTCGTCTGGCAGACTGCTTGTACTAGTCCGATGCGTCGGTACGCCTCGTTAGGTGTGCCGTCCAAGCATAAGGAGCATAAGTGATGGGCTGTATGCTTGGACCCGCTTGATAATTTATCAAAGCTACCGCGATGCACAAACATATACAGACCGCCGCCACGTGCCATCTGCATTTCATGTCTATATATAACATGATCAAGCATTTGTGCTATTACAGCCCCTTTGTGTCCGGGCACACTTGTTGTTGTTCTATTACTTTCCATACTGAAAACTGAAGCGTCCATTCAATACTCTTCCTACTTCTACTGTTGTTACTACTACTACAACTACTAGTCCGACCACGACTTTCCAGCCAACATCCCAGGACTGCCCTTTTAATCCAAAATGTCACATGGAGGCACGTCTGGCAGCTCAAACCAGCCGTGAATCAGCTTGATTGTCTGAGTAAGAAACAATCTGCCCGGAACAGCGTTCGATACCTCGCCGGTACGCTCTCTAGGTAAGCTGACATTGGCTTTGCCCGGGTCCAACACAAACAGCTGTTGTTTCTTGTGTGGGTAACTAAGGAGCTGGGCATCAGCCGCCTGCATCGTGAATACGTTTGCAATCGACACGCCAGCTTTTGAGTCCTGACGTGGAGCATCTCGTGTGGGTAGCATGGATGGTGTAGTATTGAATGATGTTTGACCACTGGTTTCCGCGGCATCCGGATTATACCGGATTAGTTCGCAATGATCGCTGAATGTAACGATTTTGGAGCATGCGACGGCTTGTTTCCTTTGTAGCTGACATGGTCCGGGACGGGTGTGTCAAATTGGGACGCACGCAAAGTGGCAGCAGCTACATACCAGCGACAAGATGAGTTTCAGTACCTTGAGTATGGCAACAGGCGCATTCAATACAGCGATAGGCGTGAAAAGCAAAATGGCAGATGCGATGAAAACTGCCTTGATATCCCAGCTAGGCAATTTGGACAAGGTCCGTTTGCTTGCTGCAGTTACAGACACATTGGTAAACAATGGGGCGGGCTTATGTACTGACATTCCGGGGAATATCTCTCGAGGGCTTGTGGAGTATCGTTATGACAAGGTTGGGGACGATTCTGACGAATGGGGGGGGGGGGGTTTGTTGCGTTCGTCCCAAGGCAGCAGCTCCAGCTTGATTGGAGGGGATGGCTTGGATGGCGACCGATACAATGCTTGGCCCGCTCGTGTCTTTTTTTTGAGATCGGGTGACTCGTTGATCAAAGCCATCGGCGCCTCGCAATGACACGCGCACAAGCGCCGGATAGATATCGACCATGCAACGGGATTCTGCACCCGCGCCAGAGGCCGAGTTCCTATTCCGTGGCCATGAATCCGATGTACGAGCTGTATCCTTCCTTCCTGATGGACGAGGACTGCTCTCTGCGTAGGCGTGCACAGCGTCCGTCGCTCACAAAGTATGCTAATCCGGTCCAAGCACAGTGATGCCGCAGGTGTCATAGTCATTTGGTCACTGGACACCAAGCGCCCCCTTCGGAAATGGCAAGCTCATTCTCGTGTCATATACGCCATGGAGGTCATTCAAGGGACATCAAGTGCTCCGACCATGTCCCTCATGATCCTCAGTCAGGCGAGGGACGGCTTGCTACGCGTGTGGGATGCACGACAAGTAATGGATGTCAATGTGCTGAATGAGGATGTGCAGTGTGTATTAGAGTTGCCCGTGAATCCGCTGACGTTTTGCCGCTTCTCATGGTGTGTTACGAGTATGTATCTGCGTCCAATGAATGGCCCATGCTGCAGAACGACGCTAATTCATCTTCTAACGGAGACACAGATGCGCCACATCATCTGTTGCTGGCCCTATCAAACTTGGACAACTCGGAACGGGTACCCACAAGTCATAGTTACAGATCTCGCTCTACAAGACTCACCTTTCCCCCCCCCCCAGATTGACGTGTACAATCTTACTCAACAGCAATTCATCACGAAAGCAATCCACACCACGTTAAAGTCTGGCATGTGTTTATGCACCAAATTGTTCAATCAACCGCCACCATCAGATACAAGTACACCGAAACTGGCTGCTGGCTATGAAGATGGTTCGGTGACGATATGGGCCGCCTTGCATGCTAGTATGATAGGCAGAATCGACATCTTCAAAGAGCCAAGTATGTACAATATGCCCCTGTCACCTCCATTGGCATATTGTAAAATCGAGTCTTTTGCTAGTCTTTTCTCTTGACGTTCATCACGAGGGACTGAAAGGCGTAGCTGCTGGAGCTGAAAATCGAATTGCCACTTTTTCAATCGAGTTTGATGAGGTATGGGTAAAGGAAACTCCAAGAAAAGAGGGAACGTGCTGCACAGCATTGACCACAGTCAATTCCACACTTTCGGATGAACAGGCCGGTTCTACCAAATCGCTCCAATATGCACTCCTGCCATCAGCGGGCATAGCGGATGTTGCAATTAGAGGCGATGGTCGGATCGTGGCGACGGCGGGATGGGATTCCAAAATTCGAATATTTGCAATGAAGAAATTAAGACCGCTAGCGGTTCTGACTGCTCATAGAGACGGTGTACAATGCGTGGCTTTTGCTTGGAAATCTCATTGGCCTGACAGTAGAGAGAGGGAGAATGAATGGGCCTCGCTCTTGGCTACCGGTTCGAAAGATAAACGAGTCGCATTGTACAAGATTTATTAATTCATGAGTGTAAATCTTTTGCACGGATAGACGTATGCACCGGTACCGACGACGATTAGCACGACGTCGATCGTAAGGCCTTGTTGTGGAAAATGTTGGGGAGGTTGATGGCATTTTCCACCTTACGAGGAGATGTCGACCATACATACAGCCACACCGCTGTGAGGTCGTAGGGTCAATAAACTCTTATACTTTCTCCCTAACTTGGCGACAACAAAATATTGTAGTTGTTGACTAGGGAGACGATAAGAGGTATGAAAATTCATATGACCATTAACTGTCATAAGCAGTAAAAGCTCATAGCCCCTTGTATAAATCTTACTTTTTCTTTCACATGTATCAGGAGAAAAAATAGAAGAAAAGAAAACACCCGTCCAGGCCCATCCAGTAAGTTGGCCACTTACTATGTCATTACGTTGTCCGTACATCTGACTCAATCCACTGGGAAATTATTAGGGGAATCCCTGGATGGGGACCTAGACAGATGGATAGGGCGGAGGCACTCCCTTTAGCCACCACCACCACTAATCTGCAGTAGCAGTAGTATATATCATAATTGCATTGTATGTTATGTAACCAATGTAATCCAATGATGGATTGGTAAAATCGAGTAGCTTGACTTACTAAATCTGAATCATCTATCTATTTACATATGTATGAAATATCTAGTATGGCTGGTAACAAGAGTTCCAAGTCATTATTATTATACACAAAATACACAACCTGTGCATAAAGCTTGTACATCCATGCAAAGACAATTTTACATGTATTGCTATATGTGGTGACGTTGATGGTAGCATGCAAGGCCTTTGCTTCAACTCGAGCTAATTTCAGATCTTGGAAAAGCCGGGCTTGTTATAGCCATACAGCCGCCATACAGCGGGACCGGATAGAGCGAGGAAGAGGAAGAGGAATAGAATCATGGGCATGATCACACAACAACAATTGGTCGCATTGCAATCACAACCTGCAAACATCCGCAACATTTGCATTCTCGCTCACGTCGACCATGGCATGTACTCTCTCTCTCTCTCGCTCTCTCTGCTCTTCCATGTACCTTGAGCTGACATTTCACATCCAAACATTGCATCCCCATCCCATTCCACCAGGTAAGACCACATTGAGTGACGGCCTACTAGCATCAAATGGCATCATCAGCGCAAAACTGTCCGGCAAAGTGCGCTATCTCGATTCCAGACAAGATGAGCAAGAGCGGGGCATCACCATGAAGTCTTCCGGAATATCTCTATTCTTCAGAGTATTGACTCAAGTGACTAGCTGTACTACTTCTACCGACGCCCGTAGTGGCGTGCAAGGTGAGGAATGTAACCTCCGATCAAGGTGGTTGTGTGTACACTATAACCAGTCATAGTAGCGTCGGCAGGTGCGGCGCCGCAAATGAAAGCTCATGACTACTTGATCAATTTGATCGATTCGCCAGGCCATGTTGACTTCTCTAGTGAAGTGTCCACCGCCTCAAGGCTATGTGATGGTGCTTTGGTGCTAGTCGATGCCGTCGAGGGTGTTCTAACTCAGGTACATGTCGTCTATCTCTCCCCTGTCCCACACCGCTTTCATCCTGTAGCTTGCAAATAGACACATACTGTGCTACGGCAGGCATGGCTCGACCACGTCAAACCCATTCTGGTCATAAACAAGATGGATAGACTCATAACCGAGTTGAAACTCTCCCCAAGGGAAGCATTCACCCATCTAACTAAGCTGTTGGAACAAGCAAACGCTATCATGGCTACATTTTATTCTGAGAACTTATTAGCTGACGATGCTCGGGAATATGACCAAAAATACAAAATACTTCCCTCTTCCGCCAATCCAATGCCTCATGTCAATGAAGAAGATTATTGGATGCTCGAAGAGCGCGATGACTCAGACTTGTATTTTGCCCCCGAAAAGGGAAATGTAGTATTCGCATCAGCTATCGATGGATGGGCCTTCAGGATTGATCAATTCGCTAAAATTTATGCTGAAAAGTTACGAGTCAAAGAATCCACCCTGATGAAAGTACTGTGGGGTAATTTTTATTTAGATCCTAAGAGCAAGAGAGTCGTCGGTCCAAAGGGCTTGAAAGGCCGAGATTTGAAGCCAATGTTTGTGCAGTTTATACTGGAAAATATTTGGGCTGTATATGACGCCGTATTGAGTTCCAACGATCGAGATAAAGTGGATAAGATAGTAAAGACGTTGAGTCTCAAGGTTTCGCCGCGAGATATGAAATCCAAAGATAGCAAATACCTATTACAAACCATTCAAAGTCAATGGCTGCCATTATCTTCCAGTATACTTTTAGCTGTAGTTGAATTACTACCGTCACCATTACAAGCTCAAAAGCTCCGACTCCCGAAAGTACTGTATCCGCAGTCGACACCACCGCAGCTAGATTCATTATCCGTTCCCAGACAGAACATTGAACGTGCGCTCTATGCCTGCAATGCCAGTGAATCAGCCCCTATGGTCGCGTATGTCAGTAAAATGTTCAGTGTGCCAACCAGTATGTTACCAACTCACCGACGAGTTCAACTTACTGCGGAGGAAATGAGAGAACGGAGACGTGAGTTGATACGTAAAACGCAAGAGGCTGCATCTGCAGCGTCGCCCAGTACGAATGCAACGTCAAATGGAGTGGGACCAACCCCCATACAGATTGAAGAAAGTGGACCAGCTGTCTTGGAACTTTCTACATCCACTAACGAGGCAGAAGAGCCCTCAACCCCAGACACAGAGGTTCTCATAGGATTTGCGCGAGTCTACTCAGGCACAATCAAACTGGGCCAAAACTTACTAGTCTTGGGCCCAAAATACGATCCAGCGAATCCTAACAGTCAACAACACAGATCAGAAATGACAGTTTCTAAATTGTATCTAATGATGGGTCGTGACTTGCAAGAATTGAGTGAAGTACCAGCGGGCAATGTGTTTGGTATTGGTGGATTAGAAGGACACTTATTGAAAACGGGGACTTTGGCTAGTCATGCCGAGACCCCTAGTTTTGGGGGCTTGACCATGGAGCATGCAAATATACTGAGAGTTGCGCTTGAACCTGCTGTTCCGTGTGAGTGTCTCCTTAATCCATCCCCTTGTATGCTTGTTGCATCTCTCACACATCCGAATTGACCTACGTAGCGGAGTTGCCACATCTAGTAGAAGGTCTAAAACTCCTGAATCAAGCAGATCCATGCGTACAGGTCTATGTTCAGGAAACTGGAGAACATGTCATAGTCACTGCTGGTGAATTGCATCTAGAAAGGTGTTTGAAGGATTTGCGCGAAAGGTTCGCCAGAATACGCATTCAGGCATCAGAGCCCATTGTACCGTATCGCGAGACGATATCACGTTTTCCGGCATTGCAGTTGCAAACCCTTCCAGCGGCGGAGGTAAGCGAATCAAGCAGTACAAGCAAGGAGGAGACGTACCATACCATGTTACCGACAACGGAAAAATTGGCTGTTGGCACAGTAGTTGTCACGACACCAAATAAGCTTGCCACAATACGATTACGGGCTTTTCCTATTCCCCAAGCCTTGACTAAATTTCTCTTACATGAGTCCGAAGCACTACGGAAAGCACTAGATGAAGAAGATGCATCGTCCGAAGCTATGTTAGAGAGTTTCTTGAAAAAAATGCAACATATTATCGATGAAGCGATTAAAGATGGTGAAGTAGTACCAGGAACCGAAGGGATATGGAGGAATGTCAACTGCACGCTGTGGGCATTAGGTCCCAAACGGATCGGACCTAACATGTTGATTAATGCGGTACCTGGCTATCAGCGCAGATCGTAAGAGGAAAATCCAGATCCGCATGTAACGATCGACTGCCCTCTCGCATGAATTAGGTGGCTCCGATCGTTCACTTCCTCTTCGAAACGGACTGTCTTGTCTCCATCTCAACTAACTTCCTCCTCAACCACACCGACGGCACCTGTGATGGGGAAAACGCCGTCAAACGCCTTTATGGAAGATTTGACACAATCCGTAACATCACTATTAGCGGTATCTGATGGTCAAAAGGACGGTCAACTGTCGGATCCATCAATTCGAGATCTCGATGGAAGCCTCCATTCGGGATTCCAGTTATCTACGTTGGTTGGTCCGTTGTGTGGTGAACCTGTCGTTGGCACTGCATTCGTGATAGAAGAGTGCAAGATTGAGCGACCGGATTCAGAAGAGGGTATGCATTATGGTTGCAGCTTGGTAGTTATAGCTCGTTAACGCCGTGCCGACTTTTTGGGCGACTCACTGTATATATCTCGGAACAGGAATGTCAAGCATGCTATTCTCACTCTCCGGACAAGTAATATCAACAATGAAAGAGGCTTGTCGTCAAGCCTTTTTGCAGTGGTCTCCTAGGTTGATGCTTGCCATGTATTCTTGCGATTTGCAAGCCCCGGGTAATGAGAACCTTGTCCGTCGGCTCCTCTCCAACCTATCTTTGACTACATCTCTCTCACTAAAGCTGAGGTATTGGGTAAAGTCTATGGGGTTCTAGCTCGTCGTCGAGGAAGAATATTGGCTGAAGAGATGAAGGAGGGGACGCCATTCTTCAATATCAAGGCTATGATTCCAGTCGTTGAGAGTTTTGGATTTTCGGATGGTACGTGGAAAGTCTCTTGGGTGAGCGACGATCGCTGCCATTCGGCTTGCTTTTCGTGTTTGGCAATGTGTCTCCACAACCCATTTTGCCCATAGATATAAGAAAAAGAACATCTGGTGCTGCGACACCACAGTTGATCTTTAGCGGGTAAGTAAGGACAACGCCTCTCGCTCATAGAAACTGTGAGCCGGAACATGTATTCCATATCTGATACTAACCCAGTTATAAGTGTAGATTCGAGGTGCTAGACCAAGATCCATTTTGGGTCCCGAATACGGAAGAAGAATTGGAGGATCTAGGCGAGAAAGCCGATAGAGATAATCTGGCTCGTAAATACATGGATGGGGTCAGGAGGCGAAAAGTATGATTTTGTAGCTCTTTGCTTGCTGTTCACGACACATGCTGACAGCTTGCTTCCCATAGGGCATGTTTATCGAGAGAAAGATAGTGGAGCATGCTGAAAAGCAACGAACATTGAAAAAGACATGACACTGTAATTGTATATCCTTTTTCTCATTACTTGCATTCATTCACTTTTCTCCGATCACGTTGCATGGTCACTCAACTAGAAACATCAATACAAAAGCACTTTACGACAGGTTTGGTTGTACTTGACCACGAAGACTTTCCCTAGAGAGGGAGAGTCTCCCAGAATTTGTGGATTAGTTCTACGAGATTGCGAGATCCGAGTGAGTGTTAATCAATTCGCTGCTGCAATCGTTTGTCCATGAAGGTCAATAGAGTCCTAACTTTCAGCCGTTCGTCTACAGTGACTACTGGTACGGGTGACGCGAAGTGGGCAAAGATACAGAAAATACTGATTATGTTGTATCCATAGTACCGGAACGGTACTTATGTAGCACGAAAGTGCTCAAAATTGATTCACTGTGATTGAATGGGACTGTTCGCGCGAATGATGAAAGTGGACTCATTGGACAACTGCAGTATTCCATGATATCTAGAGAAGTTTCAATATCTAATGAGCACATCACTGAAAACAGTTTCAAACCACTTCAGCGTCTCTTTCAATCCACATGGATATCCGTAACCGTTAACAGGCGATAGAGACTTTGCCGTCGACGGGGAGCAGACCTTGGCAGTACAGCTGGATGAGAGGAGGCGATAACGCGTGGGAGTCAATGCAAACACAACACGTGCCTTGTGTTGAGCTTTGAGTGAAAGTAACCCCTAAGTAATGTTGGGTCCAAACCCTTCGGACAATTCCATTTTCTTCGAATGATGTGGAAGCCTGTCATTCATGCAAACTAAAAACAAATCCAATGCATGAATGAACACCTTGACCATTCCCTCGAAGTCATAATCGATGGGCGAAATGTATTGATTCCATCGTAGCCATACTGGGATGGTGTCCAAGTTGGCAAAGCGACCAGAGAACAGCATGAGCGTGTGCTAATGCAATATAATAATTGCTGCTAATGCGACTGGCAGAGATGAGAATATACAAGCGAAACAGATCCCCAATGCCTATAACAGCGAGCATGCATCAGCCCCAGCGACAAAATTTGAGCAAAACAATCCACCGAGAGCGGCACGGAAGACCGCTGGTCGCGACTGATTTTTTCGCGTTTCCTACGGAATCCTGCTTGCACTCCACTAGCGGCTGTTGATCTAATTACGCGTTTATTTGACTGCATTCTACGGTGTTCCAGCTTGGTTTTGTTCATTTCTTTGATTTTTCTGATTTTCTTTTCCAGCGGAGGATTGACATCGGAGTTGGGTATGTACAAGCAAATCCCATCAATGGTCGGAAACTGACATCCTTCTACATCGCTGTATAGGACCAGGATGGCAAAATTCATAGCTATCAGCCTGCTTGCCTATGTAGCAGCTTTCTTTTGTTTTACACCAGTTGAGGCAACTGACCGGAAAGCCGTTGAGAAAATGATTTTTGTGATAAAGAAGGCGGGCAACTCAGTAAGTTCATGTCCTATACTCCCAAACTGCATTGTGATGAGAAATTTCACTCTCAATCTGACAATCTGACAAATCTGACGTCAGGTATCGGAGTCAACTATCGACGACGCCCTCTTACATATACATGTAAGTAATCACAATTGTGCACTTTGGCTCACGGGAATCACACTGTACTCTTTCCAAATCTCACTAGAACAGGATTGATGCGATCATTTCTGACTTGCTCCCAAATGATGTGCAGTCCAGAAATAATTTCCTCACCGATTGCATACAAAAGCAAGAAGTGTCACATGTCAGGTCAGTGACTTGTGATTCACATTCTCGGTTATTGGCCTGTCGAATGAATTTCAGAACTGTCATTCAGGTCTTACCATCATGCTGTCTTCGACGGACTGAAACGGCTGTTGGATCATATCGCAGAGTATATGAACAGTAGATACTGCTACAATGACAATGTTAAGCAGGCACTGCAAAAGGCATTGGCATTAGTTGCTCCTCGTGTCACATGGCACTATGCTCAGGAAATGAAGTACAGACCATATGCACAGAAAGCTCCTCAGATGGTGCCGCCTAGTCTGCAGCCTTATTATACGGGAGGTGTCGTCCCTGAGCCGAGTCGTCTCGAGCAGGCAGCCCGCAAAGCGATGCCCACCAACCCAGCGTTTATGCCTGTCTGGAATTTCGAGGTTAATCAATGGCTCGAGGCAGTAAAAAAAGAGCAAGAACGACGTGAGGTATGTTAAGTGGTCATAAGCGTTCTGCGCTCACCCATCACTGGAGTTTAACATTTCCCAATTTTCCTTCCAAGAAAAAACTTTATATTCCGGAAAATCCTCACGCAAATTTCCATGGTGCTACCGCTAAGCATATTCTTGTAACAGACTTGGTTATTTTCATTCAATTCATATATAGAGTGACTGAGCCTGCCATCCCTTGTAGTCCTATCTGCAAATCCGTCGGGACGTACTTGAGAGTACGATCGAATGGGGGTGGTCGTCTGGCTACGAGGGCTTGCGTCAGTTAGCATCTCAAGACATTATGTGGATACCGTTACTTAAAGCCCACGAAAAATTGATCAGTGTTCGTGCCACACATGATTTGAATCGGGTGAAAGCATACAAGGCTTATTATCCAGACAAGAAACAACTCGCGGTAGCCACCATTATGAAGCAATTGGAAGAGCTCATTAAGACGATGGAAGGCGGCGACACGAATACCGCACAAACAAGTGCTGTACCGGACTGTAGCAATGTACATGATGCAGGTACCTCGACCGCACCTAGTGAACAAACAGGACCAGAATTATCTTATTTCGGCGGAGCTATTTTGAAACCACCGACCGGCTATATGGATCCAGCATATCGTCATGATGAGACCACGTTCGGATACCCGGCTTTTGATCATGGAGGGCCCGCTGGTGCGAATTCCGATCGTGACAGTCCTGAAGGGCCAAGCGATGTCGGATGCTTTATTCGCAATTACCATCATCCAGACTACTGAAATTCAAAAAGCACTGAAGCCTGTTGTTCCGACGTTTATATCCGTGCTACGCTGTTATAGAAATGTATTGTCGAGCCTCTGATCATATCTGAAATTAGAGAGAACTTAAATATATGGGATATGGAAATTAGAGAGATAACTCCAAAATGTCAAGCGGTGTAAGCTCTATCGCGTATAGACAAATTATTGATTACTCAGTATCGGCGTCTTTCAGGAATCAGGAATGTGTATTCTTGTCGTGTCGAAAATATAAAATCGAATACTAAGTGCCACATCACCACACATGTCACGTGAGTGTGAGTGACGGGGTCTGTGTCGGTCGAGGCGGCGATGTGGCACTTCGTCGTCGATTCATGACATCGAGTCTACATTCAGATTCATGTCGAAGCGATGAGAAAATAATGATGTGGGATCGTGAGATATAGGATACAATTGAAGTTTGATACGCTCCGCATATTCGCACGTATCATTGCACCAAGTTGAATAATGATAGTGAGATTTATGATTGGATTATTTACGTAAAACAAACGAAGATGCAAAGTGTTATGATACGAATATGCAAAGTAATCTATAATATTAAACTACAAAATGCTAAAATACATGCTGCTTAGATGCAGCCTCAAGGCATAATGCCAAATCCCCAACCGCCAGACACACCGATTGAAAAAAAGAACGGTTAGTGAATGCCCTGAAGTCACGCAACGAGTCAATCAGAAGACGCTGACCTTTTCCGGATAGATTGGAGAATGTGCTGCTTCTTGCAGACCACCACACCGGTACCACTCTTGAGTCCGCACCACGGCATCGTCCTAATACACGATTGGTACCTATCTATACTACTACTATTATACTAATTGCTGTTCCACCAGGACCTATATTTTCTCGTATGGCTGGTTTGACCTATCTACTAGTTTAACGTAACACCCTATCTACCCCCGCATATTGCTTCCTATAACCTATAAAGACCTCCCTCGCTATAGGTGCTCAACGCTATAGCCTATGGTTCGGAGGACTTTTCGTTGGAGCTGGCCTATAACTGCCGCGTCCCATGCCGTGTGGTAGGCAAGGGCTCGCACTGCGTCCACCGACTTGTCGTCGTAGGCGAGGGCTACAGCCGCAGCACCTACGGACATGTCCACTAGCTCGCGGAACTCTTGTATCGGTGTCTGTATCAGGCATCTATATGTAATAGATGCCGTCAACCGCAGACATTCTGCTGAAGCAAGTGGCCCCAGCATGTTTGCCACGCTCTCTACGCAAACATCTGCGGCCTCACGTAGATCGACGGGGAGGTACGTGTCATGATACGGGGAACCATCTATACGAGTAGATTTATACTCGCAGATCGGGCCGGCAACCATACCTGATTTCGTCATAGGCGAATTCATGGTAGCTGGACGGATGGTGCTTTGATGTGACTGTTTTGAGAGCTGATTGTAGGAGAGAAGAGAAATAGTTTGCGAAATGCTAGCTGGCGCACTGGCATGTGTGGTTTTAATCACGTCGTGCCCATATGCCATTTCAGCCCATGCGAACACCGTTCATCAATCGCAACAAGTATGAAAGACGCAAGTCCATTTCACCACAAAATACATCCTTACATTCATAATCATATTCACGAAAGCTCCTACAACACAATGACAGACCCACTTAATTGACTTTGGCAGGCGCCGTCTTCTCACCCATCAACCTGTTTGTGAGCTTCGCCGCGGCCTCGTCCTTGCACGACTGCATGTTGGGGCACGCATGAGCTTCGACCTATGGAGGGCACGTTAGTTCCTACAGATTTAGCTGGGTTGCATGCACTTACGTATCGGTGCTTGCTACAGAATTTGCCTTGACAGTGCCGACATGTGCCGACGGCAAGGGATGGGCGATCTTTACAGTCCTTCACTGCGCCTGTAGACGGATATAATCAGTTTCGATGCCAAATCAATGCATATATCATGCAGCGGGACCATGACGTACACTTGTTGGATGGTTTAGATAGTAGAGGTGTGTTGGCAGCAGTAGTGGATTCCATCTTGCGTCAAGTGCTAATGCTGTTGTTATGCGAGGGACCGAGAGCAGTGCTGGCTTCTTGATATGCAAGTGCGCGGGATGTTTTGTTATGTACTGGGAGAAGCTAATTGTGGAAGCTCTAGGATTTGGATTGCGGATTCGTCACGTGGACAAGCTGCAGGAACCCACCGCCTGGTATGGAAGCGCTGTAGAATGACATGCTCAATGTTTGATATTATCTGCAAACTACATATCTAAAAAACATGGAATATCATGACCCTTAGGCATCTATTGAATAAATCATGTCAGCAACAAAAAGTAGTAGCCTTTCAATACAAACAACAGTATACGTACATTGCAAATCCCATGAATTAATCCACTTTCTCGTTCTCAGCATTTCAACCGATGAGAACCCAGTCCCATACGTCAGAGGCGAAAAGTAATAAAACCCTCCAATAAACACGACTGTCAAAACAGCCAAGAAACCCCAATACGTTGGATTACCGGAACCAGTAAGCCATAATGATACAGGTACTCTCATAGTCCAACTTTTGTATGGACCCCATCCACCACCTATACCACCAGGTATGATTTGTCCATGTCTGGTTTCCGCAGCCGTCAAGACAGCACCCTCATGAGCGACTCGCCCTATAAAGTCAAACACAATAGCAGTATTCAATACAGAAAATAACAGGGCGGGTAGGTAGTGGTGTAGAAAGAGTTGACGACCCATCAAGAAGAATGGCAACCAATGAAAAATCCATGCTAGCCACATGAAACCACCTGCTCGATCCCACCATCTGCGTATAGCTACGCCGATATCATCGATACCACGTCGTAATAATATACGATCTAGGACATACATGGCCGCGTACATTAGCACACCAAGTACACAAGTCCACCACACGAATGGATTCCCCAACAGATATATCTGCCGCAGGCCTTCCGCATTCTCCCAGAATGATATTCCTCGTAATACAAATGGCCATGTTATGGGTGTACTGGAATATGGATGCGATGCTGTTAATCCCGCATTATGTTGTATCATCAGATTTTGCAATTCGAAAAACTTTTCTAAAAAGGCCATTTTGGGTATTTCGTCCTCTTCGGGTTTGGAATTGTCAGCTTCGTCTGGATACAACTCGGTTCCTATTTGTGGTATAATAATGAGCAAAAGCCATGCTTGCCAATCCAGACATGTAGCGAATCGCGAACGGTGATTGGCAAGAGTTGAAATATTGTGCTTACCATTGATGATGGTCTTGTGCTGAACTTCCTCAACCCACCAAGTATTATCCTTCGCCGCAAAGTTTTTGTTCCCATTGACTTCCTGCTGTCCAAAGGCCCACTCTGGCAGTTTGCTTTTATATGTATGTACAGCAACCTTGTGCACATGATTGGTCAATCTGAAATGACGCTTCCTACTTCTCAACTTGGTACCCAATGGTAAAGTACTTTCGATGAATTCCACCTTCCACAGAGACTCATTATACCGATGATTCAACTCAGATTCCGATATTGTCGTCATTTCCATATGTGTTGGAGATAATGGTGATGCAACATCATGAGTAATAAGCATGGTATTGGTCATGACATGGATTAATTGGACCAAATCTCCATTTCGTACGAACCTGATGGGTTTGTCGATGTCATCTTTATGTATATTTGATACTCTGTCGCTGATTCGTGTTGGATCCACTGGGAGAATGGTCCATAGGTTGTTGGTATCCCGATGTGGGTAGGCTGTTACTTGTTGGCCCTGAGAGCTGATGCGACCATCATCGTATCGTAGAGGGTATTTGTCGACATGGGAATGTAAGTAGCTACTAGTTCCCTTGTGGTATATTGTTATATTGGATCCGTACGGAACATCTAGATCAGTGACAGGTTAAAAACATGCAAAATACAAAACCAAGCTTTGTCAGTGACAGAACAAATACCGGGCAGCAAGGTTCATTACGACCTACACTTACTGAAACTACTAGTAGACACCTCATTTCCACGTAGTTCTTGTTGGAACCTACTAGTATGGAACGCATCGCCCGGACCACTTTTTGTCAGAATCAAGAAATGAATCCAGAAGAAGAATAAATAAATCAACATTGGCAGCAATATGAGAGACAATACTCTTGCAGCAAAATGCCTTGTGAACTCTCGCTAAGTTGAGGTTATACGTGTTTCAGCAAAGAAAAGAAAAATGCTGCCTAACGGGTATCTTCTTGGCGAAGGTAGCTATGATGACACTCACAAAAGGGAGGTTGCGCCTATAATCTAATAACCTCCATAAATCTACAATGGTGGCGATGCCAACCACGGCTACAATAAGAGCCCCAACTAGCTTGATGCTGAGTGCGCTCGCCAATGCTACTCCCGTCATGTTCAGCCAAGTCCACCATTCTCTTGTCCACGGACTATGATGGATGAGATTTCAGCCGGCTTGACTGTAAAGGTCAGATACTCAAGGTGTACATGTATGAACATACTTGTGCCTCTGCTTGTAGAATCGAATCCACGTGTAGACACACCATACACACGACAATAACAGCATACTGTCCAGCAATATCAATCTTGATTGCGTAATCAAGGTGTTGTCTAAATCGGTGATCTAGTCAGAGAGTGCAAGGAAAGACAAAATAGTTGATGAGCTCAAGCGCACCAAACACGAGCATCAGAGCAGCGAATATAGCAGTAGGGAGCGATACATGCATTTCTTTCAATATCAAGAAGGATATTGGTATACATAGGGCACCACAAGTAGCAGGAAACAATCGTAGGCCCACATATGGCACGTTGTTTTCGACATAGTCTTCCCCAATGTTTTCGAATAGGTAATGGCCATCGTATCCAATGAAGAGTCCAGTCAAAGCCAATAATAGTTTTCCCAATGGAGGGTGTACATCGAAGAAGTATTCTCTTCGCAGGTAGTATGAAGCGAACTTTCCAAAATGGACTTCATCGAACCTAGTAATGGGTTGTGATGAGTGTCATGGATACGATGTCGGCTAAGAGTGGGTCCAACACGCCAATTGGTGACGACGAGGCAATGGAAGCGATGGCTGATGTGGTCTTGGTGGCATTATCATCATTAACTTACACAACTTGACCAGGTTCAGAGATCCTCCAAACTCGAGTAGCAAAAGCCAAGAGCGTCAATACAAATGTAGCAAGCTTCCAGGGCACTTCAAGCTTCCTGACACGCTCCTTCCTGGTAGCAATGTCAACAGGATTAAAGAATTTCTACATGACAAGGGAGTTGGTTGAAGAGTCAATGTCGGAATGGCGGGATGGCGGCTTCAATTCAGCGAGGACAAGGACATACTGCGATTATTTCCGAGTTCTTGCCGTCGGCGATGCCGGGAGTAGCTTGACTGGTGTACGGTTCAGGCGATGTTGTGGGGTTGAAATTTCCTTTGCGCTTTCTGACCGAGGCAGCCGCATCCACCGTTTGCGCGGCGGCCCGTGGAGAGCCTGTTGGCGGGGGTGGCATGGTGGAGACGCTCACACAATCGCTGCTCAATGTGCTCGTGGGTGGTGGGATTGTCGACTCAGCGGATGGACGGATAGATAGACAGATGGGGGTCAGTGCTACACTGCGACCGATCCACGAGTACATCCACCTGGGGCTAGCCGCATGAATACAGTTGCGATATAAAGTTATAAAAATGGAATCATCATCATGACTGCGATTGTGACAGAGCACGACGTGGCACTTCCGACTCGGAGATAGAGAGAAGTGGCGTTTGAATACGTAGATGTGTGAATGTTTCCCGCGAGGCTTACTTCGGCTACAGTGTCACACTTCGCGCTTCGCACGGCGGTTGGCGGTTGGCGATCGGCGATCGCGATGGCAAGAGACACCAACCCCGCGAGAACATTTCGTTCGAGCGACACTATAACACGCTACTGCCATATCTCACCGCCTCCCGCACTACTAGCTATCAAAACATGTTTCCTTCATCTGCTGAGCTATTTGCGTCGGATCTGCAATTGAAGAATGTCAACAAGGACAAGTACCTTGTGAAAGCGTCTGAAGCATCATTGAGCAAGACAGTAGATGCTTTACAAGCAAAGGTACGTTTCCTCTAGACTGAAAATGAATCAATGCATATTTGATCTATATGATATTCCATCTCTCTCCGTTTCACCCCACACCCTTCCGCCATTCAACTACCACACCTTATCTAGAAAGTCAAGGTCACTATTGTAGACACTGCACCCGAGGCATTGAAAGTATTGACAGCAGAGGGTGGTGCCATTCCTTCTGGGGCTACTGTCTCCAAGTACGTCATGATCAGCCGCGTCACCATTGATGGAATACCGTCAATAGCGTGTTGAACCGAAATCATTCAATTCCCACAGTGGTGGATCCACAACTCTACATCAAATTGGCTGGACTTCCCATCTCCAAAATGTCAAGAATGCAGTGAGTGGCCTCATACTACTGTCCAGTTAGTATTCAGTATATTAGTGATTCTATTCTACGTTGATCAAATGTAGGACCGACACTTTCACAATATGGGTGAAGAAATCTTTGCTGAAAAGGATATGCTTAAACAAACTGAATTGCGACGAAAGGGATTGGCTGCTGACGTTTTCGTATCTGGTGTGGACGCCATCACTGAAGACGGAGACATTCTTGCTGTTGATGCGACTGGTACACGTGTCGGTGGTAGGTTATTTACTGCCGTCCTGTTAATGGGAAGCGAACAGCCCACAGGTCATAACTCCTACTTTATCGCCGCAATATAGGTTGGTTGGCTTGTAAAACTCTCGTCCTAGTAACTTCTACCCATAAAATCGTGCCTACTTATGCCGACGCTGTTAAGCGGGTCGAGGAATATTCTGTGCCAGTTGAAAGCGCTCGTGGTATGTACTAGAGCCCTTGTGTCAGTAGCATAGGGTTAACACCTTGAATAGTTCGTGTGGCCTATAAGCTTCCCGCTTCTTCTGCCAACAACTGGTTGGCTCTTCGAGGAGCGAACCCGTTCGCTCCTTTTGCCCGTGTTCATGTAATCTTCATCAAGGACGAGGTGTTAGGATTTTAATCTAGTTTTTCGAAAATGGAAGTGCCTGTGGACAGAAGTGATGGAGATTTAAATTAAAGGAGGTTAATTCGTACATGTAATGTACAACTGTTGTGTGTTCAATAAAAGCAGCAGTTAATTCATCATAAACAACTGTATGTTACGTATCAATGATAGTCCAAGCACTTGACCCAGAACGAGCAATACAGAAGCAGTGCCTGTCCACATCGCGGGAAGTGCATGTATACTTCGTATATACGCCTATACTCAGATACATGCACTGCGGTGATGGAATCAATCATCAACAGTGCTCCACTATTTTCAACCATTCTTAAGAACAGGCCCCTTTCTCTTCTTATCATCAGTCAGAGCGCTAATCCGACACTGCCCTTGATGCTCATTAGCTAATATGAAGCAGCATTAGCACCCCACAGGAGCCAGAAAAACTAAACTTTAATCACAAGGCGTACCCAATTTCAACGCAGCACCCAAACACCACCCAGTTTCAAAGCCATTGATCTTTTTCGCAATCTGTATCCTTCTATCATCGGACATCCCATATCCATCCTTCAACAAGCCATAAATATACGCTAAATCAAGACATAGATGTGCTCTGTCCAATGTATCGTGATCCCATTTCATCCCACCCATCTCCGTCTTCTTCTTCCCATGACCATCAGTACTTGAGGACATGAAATGCTGAACTCCCTCCTGCACCGAATCGCAAACGCTCACACCCAACTCTCGAATTCTCGCAACCTCAAATTCAGACGGCAAACCATACGGTTGTGTCTTGTCATAGAAATACGAGAATGCATATATATCTCTGCTCATGGGGAACTGCGAGTCAAGAGATGGATGATGTATCCCATTGAACGAGCACGGCGCCGTTTTACACGGGTGCGCTTTATCCAATGTGCTGCTCGTCACGAATGTGTGGCATTCATCAAACTCCAGATCGCTCTTTCCTCGTATAATGCTAGTTTGCTTCCCTGTATCCAGACTGTCTAAAGCGATGATGATCTCTTCATCATGATCAGGCGCTAGACAAGGGTGAACAGGCGGATGATTTAATCCTGCTTTCGATTTAGTTGCCTTCCTCGCCTCCATGAGCCCATTGCCTAGATATGAATGCTGGTATAACGTATACGTTCTTCCACTTAAGGTGATATCAACACGATGCGGGTCGGGCGGTGGAGTTAACGGCTCAAAGACGATTTGTGTGCTGGCGCCTCCCAAATCCATGATTGCGACTGTATGTGCTTCTGCATCAGCCACTGCTGTTTTATGACTACTACTTTGTATACTGTGTTTCCGTTCAGTCAGACCAGGTGTGAACCGATCTAGTAGATAATTGACTGTGATCCATGCAAAGACCCCCTCATCTTTGCCATCCATGACAGCCACCGCCGTTTGAGTATCAGGCACGACAAAGGGATACTCCTCTTGTAACTTCTTCCGAACTGCGTGGAGAATGTCTCGCGCCATTTCAGGACCAAGCAGTCTCAATCCAGCAGTCGCTTTGACCTCGATGGGTGTACATCCATGCAAATGTTTAGGCACAACTTGCACAGCTTCGTCCAATAGCACATCCAGTGACGCCGCAGCCGCATCTGCATCGGCTTGATAATGCGATAAGCCGGGTTTCGTTTCCTTGAATACTTCATTGGATAAGAGCAGCGATGGACCGCAATTTGAGAATTCGTATATGTGGATACGCGAGCCAGTTGATCCTGCGTCGATCATGAGAGCATATTGCACTGGTGATGCGCCGTTATATCCTACAGTACAATGGCTGCGTCCGACTATGAGTTGGTGGAAGAATTCAAGTTAGCGTAATCTGGGATTCTAAGGTTTAATGATGATGATGCATCCCACTCCCAGTGCATACAAAGCAGTCAAAAGCCCAACCAATTCGGGTATTGGCGGATACTTACGAGGAAGCGGTTCCGCCTCATCCCTCCAATAGTTCCAGAAAGTGAGAATGCAAATCAGTGCGCCAAACGTGTACATAATCCGCCTATTTGACAATACGGGGGCCAGCGAAGACGGGCCGGGGCCATTCATACGAACTCTATACGAAGGCAGTCGCCCATTTGGCTTTGGCGAGGGTGGCATATCGGTAACGTCTACTGGCCACAGGGATACGGCGCTAATGTATAATTGCTTCGTCTGCCATATTTGTGACAGGACGAGCGGAAGTGTTAGAACTTGTGTACGACATATCGTAATAGCATTTGTAAAAACCGTTTTCCTTTATCCTGGTTACGTCCAAATGCGCATGCTGCGGTGAGCGACAACAACTACATCGATGACGTGATTTACTCGATGCTTGCATTCTCCAACTTGCTCGTACAAAACATCAACAAGAGACAAAAATACAAGCATTACATCACCCACGCGCCGTCAAATAGCTAGTACCCCCTACCAAACTACAGTAACGTAACTAACTTAATGGGCACCATGACGACGAGTTTCAGCAATGACATTGGACAATTCTTCAACCTTTCTCTTTGCTCGTACAAAGGTGCCCAGCTGGTCATGAGGATGTGTCAGACTTTTCGCTCACTTTCAGCCAGTGTCCTGTATAATATACGTACTCTTCGCTTGGCAAGACGACGAGCCCTCTTATCCTTTGAGTTCTTGAGCAACTCCATGACACGACGTTCGTATGGTGCGAATCCAGTCACTTCTCGAATCAGTTCTCGTACGAACTTGGTTCGTTTCGCAAGATGCTATTTGGGAGGATGACAGATGTCACTCGAATGACTTGGGGTGTAGTGAATGACGACAGACTGTTAACGCAATCCGCCAGCATGATATGCAGCAATATGCGTTTGAGGCACCCTCGTCTGAAGCAATGCAGCTTCCTGTGATGTTGACCAAATACCAACTCCGTATTCCATCCATCCGCGCACATTCTAGTCACACAGTGTACCAGATCCATTGCTCCCTTCCTTAATCTTCTACATGTCGTCCACGCATTCATTCAGTCAATGACACGACAACACACTTACTCCTTTGCGATTAGATGGTTTTGGCTTCAGATGGATTCGTTCAGTGACATGTCCAGCGTTCTCACCGGCTGCAATACCGGTCTTTGCTGGGGGTGGCAGATTCTTCTTGCCCATTCCTGTTCCTTACTGCAATAATTGAGGAAACGGTTGTGGGAAAGCTCGTCGGGTTTGATGAAAGAAAATGTGCAAAGGGAGGGACCCCTCGTGCGGCTATGGGAAGAGGATACGATGACTGACGTGAGGACGCGAATCAAGGATGCAAAACCAGCCTTTGACACTTTGCATCGTTTTTTGGCTCGTGGTGATTGCAGGTGCGTGAAACCATCATCTTGCCACAACAATGACGCCGAAATAACATATACGACCAACAAAGTGAGGAGAATCATGCTTCATCTCAACTTCCGCAACCTTGGCAACATCAGATTCCAGATACAATGCCAAACTTGCAAATTTTTCTTGAATTGTGTCATTCAATGAACCGCCGTGGACTATGTCGAGATCATTGGACTCTAGCACGACCCTCTCGTGACGCGTGATGCGTGAGACCCAACGCGGCAAGAATGTTCCTGTAAGATCGCTTTTATCTATATTTTTAAGTCGTGGATTGGCATCGCCACCGCATGTCGGTGGATATAACAGGCTCTCGACGCGCACACAGCGTATCTCTATGGAGAACCCGATGCTGATGTTTACATTCGTATCAAATCCCTCCAAATATTCTGACGCCATGCGAAGATAAATACACAAGACGCTTACCAGCAGTGATAGCCGGATCAATCATTGGAACACAAGTGTCGCCAAACTCATTGTAAACATCTTCACACACGAGGTGCTTTATAGTGATGATAAGATAAGCTGTAAATACTGCATTTATGACAGATTAATCACGCTTATCTACGTTATTTTGGGTATTTTCTATTCTTTCAACATCCAGAGCTTTTGGTAATCTATATAAATGCGTATCAACCTTCTAGTATGCGGAGGAGGGGTAGAGTTGGCGTTGGAATCCCTATCTCTAGAGTCATGCTCATGCGCGGAAACATGAGACTAGATAATATGTCCTGAAACCATGATTTTCGTGAGGGGCGGGCAAGATGATCACTACTGGAGGTACTTGCCCTTCCGACGGCTTTTCAAAGAAGCTACGTTTCGCGAATTCATACTCGATTCGGCGACGGAACTCTTGCCCAGATGGGTGGAACCTCGTATCTGCGTATTCCCCATATCATGACAACACTCTTCACCTTTACGATTATCCATCTCTAAATTGTCCTGGTTGTATACGGTTCCAACGCCTTCATTCACCAACAAATGGCTGAAGTAACCTTCAAGATCTGGCAAGACACCAGCGCCTATAGCAGAAGCGACATTCTCGTATACTGAAAATAGTTCCATGAGAACCTGATACCACGTCTGTGATGATTGAGGCAACAATACGGGAAACTCCAGGTGCACCACAAATGCAAGAACCTTTCCTGCCAATCTCCAATACTCTTGTGGTACATCCTCAGGCGGTAGCTGCAGGAAGATGGCAAGTTCAGGGAATTTGTTAAAGACATTTATAGCGCCCTATATGGTGAACGGTGTTAGCATATGAAAAGCATAGCGGATTATGTTCGTAAGGCAGTTCGAAAGCATTGAGTGTACCAAGGCGTCCGTCAGCGTGTTGACAGCCATGTTGCCCACATAGTCGTCCTTTATCGTGTCCGAGTCCTAATTGAGAAATAATGAATTGAAAGAAACCGCCGTCAAATAACATCAGCGCTAATTAGAAGACGCTTCACCTTAGATTCCAATTCTTGAATATATGTGCTGACGTCCTTGGGTAGCAGCGTCTCCCACATCCTAGCCAGAGACATTCTGTACTCTTCGGCTGTTCGGAAACACTCGATTTTTTCCCTTTCCAACACAGATACAGCGTTTTCCAACATACGAATCGTGAATTGCTCCCAGCTTCCTGAAGGAGCAATCTTCCTCTGGTGTAAGAAACGCGCTATTGCAGATGTGAGAAGATCTAGTTTACGAGCAATCAGCGCATGATAATTCCTACCGTTGGAGGACAGTGTGTGACAAATACAGACATCACTATCAACGGGGGTGCTACTCACACTGCAGAGACTAGTTGAGGAGTACTAGGAGCTCCTGAAGACGCTTCAGGGAGCTCCATAAAATCCGCTGCTGTACATGAAATTGACGTGCACTGCCACATGTTCCGTCGCGCCTGGGTGCGTGGCGGCATGTCAGAACGGGGCAAAAGTGGCATGTGAAGCGAATGGACAAATTTACCATGCTGACATCAACTTGAGTGAATGATGTCACAAGAAACACGTCCGGACGTTGGGAATAATCAACCACCTGTAAGTTTTTGAGATGAAAGATGTAAGTTGTTCGATCTGAGAGGTTCGGGAGAGATCAGGGTTTCATGCCTTGAGGATAGCTCTTTCAGCAGCCATTCGCATGTTAGCAAACGTCAAGTCCGAGGCTTCTGAAGCGTCTGGAGAATAGGGCCGTCCAAAAATTGCGGCATAGGTGTTAGCCAGCACTTTGTCCTCATATTCACCTTTAATTGTGTCAATGCCGCTGATCTTGAAGATGACACAAGTTAAAAATCTGCGAGATATGAGCCAGCAAAAGACCCGGATCTCTTACATCCACCATCAGACCTTCCTTCTTTTGCAGGTAGGAGGTAAAATCGTTAAGCACACATGAAAACGTCTGGAGGACTTCCCTATTGAATGGCAAGTGGCGTTGTGAATAAGCAATGTGCACTCGAACGTCCGAATGGGGCAAGCTGAGCACTCACCAACAGAATTCTAGATGAGCAGGGGACAAACTAGCAGCTGTGTTGGATATATTATCGATGGTGAAAGGGGCACCCTCTGGGACAATCTCGTTAATCATCAGTCCGTAGAGGACAGATGCTTGATTCTAACAGATTCTCTTTACTAATCCCGGCCTGCACATTGCTTTCTGTAACAATTGCGGAAGGACGACAGCTTACATCGCGCAAATATTGAAAACCCTAGCAGCACAACAGGGTTTTCACACATCAGTAATAAGTGTGAGAGACAATGGACTTACATAGGACCCTGAATCTTCTTTTTTCGTGGCTTTATACTTCACCAATCCCCGCCACAAGGAAAAGAATAGTTTTTTCGCAAGTCTAGTGTTCTATCATTTTGAGCGAGTATTAATTGCTGAATATCCAGGTAGCATCCAGGTACGTAGTCAAACACGACGCACATCGTCCTTGAGATCATATCTGAAAGAACGTAGTGTTTCACTGTACGCCTGCAGCTGCTCATCTGTATGCTGAGTAGTGGTAGCGGGTGATGCATGCAGCAATGACAGCATGAAAATGATGATGAAATGGGTCACCATGCTTGTGGATGGTATAATGACTATGATGGCAAGTGTGAGATACGATTGCCTGTCATTCTCCATATTGAACTTCCTACTAGGCGCACTACCATGTAAGAACCCGACTCACAGGGTAGGGTGGAAGACCTGCGTCTCACAGTTCTCTTATCGTGGAGACTTGTTATCGTGGGACAGAATTTCATGCGTTTTTTCACGCCTTTATATATGGGCCACTAACGGGACCCCACTATCTTGACAGTTTCTATTGGCCTCGCGCACCTCTTACATGTGACCCAAACATGGAAACACGTCAAAAACTACACCGACTTCATGCCAAATTTTCACCAGATCGCCTCATTTTCAAAGAGCCGGATTCGCATTTGCCACCAACATGGCAAACTGCGCGTCAAACCATTGCCCGGCTTCTGGAGCATTAGGCAGAGCATTGAACCCAACATCCGCCTTGTTCGCTACATAGCACGGATGCAAAGTATGAACACATGTGCGGGGTACAGCAATACAGCCACTTTTGCACACTTACTGCTAGGGACACAGTTCTTGTCTAAACGTGCAGCGCCCGCTGCACTGGTACCATCGGAATCACCAGGTGGTTTGGCCCAAACTAAGTCAGCAGTGTTGGTATGCGATGAAACGCAAAGGTGCAAACAATGAACGGGGTCTCACCAAGTGCATCCACTACTGCCGATGGATCCGTCGCTGGTCGTTCACCAATGCCTGCTGCATTAAGATTACACCAAGCTATTACATCACATGTCAGTCATCGGCAGTCACATCCGTCACATAATTATTGCAAACCTACAGCCCCATTGCTGCCGGATGTTCTTTTGTCCACTGCGGCTAGTATCCACAATCCAACGGTTCGGCAAGCCCGCGGCAGTCAGTGCCTTTCCTGATAGCGTCGAGTACAAGTCCTCATCGATGCACGGATTGTAGTCATACATGTTGTTGACCAATGGACATTTCTCCTGTGCTGGACACGCTCCGTTACCCTTGAATGGCGAGTAGTTGGCTACATTCGATGCATATCCGCGGAAGGTGGATTGTGGATTCAGTGCCTTGGCCTTGTCCAACACATCCTTGTAGATCACAGGCAAGGCTGCCTGGTTCTTGGGCCATCCGCCCCATCCGCCATGTCCATAGTCCATATACAGGACAACCCCAGGAATAGCTACATAACATCACCTTAGCACATCACATCTCATCTCATTGTATCAAACAAACCACACTTACATGACAACTGGGAAATGGCATACGCAATACCCGCGCGGTACTCAACATTCGACTTCTCATCGCATTTCATCTTACCCAAGTTTGTAGCCATGTTGGGCAACGAGTCTGGCTCGATGATGATCACCGGAATGACATTGGCTGGCTTGGCCTTCAGAGCCGCTACAAAGACATCGACATACTTTGTCTTATACGTCTCCAGCTCTCCTTGTGGAATCTCACCGTTCGATGCTCTACACCATCAGTATTGCGTTAGCGCCAGCCACCACACAACGCAGACAAAGACACCTACAATGCATTGCAGTCACGATTCGGCAGATTGTAAAGCACCGCCTGGAAGATAATGTTCTTGCCAGCCCCTTGGTCACCCGCAGCTTTCAAATGCATCGACATATTTGTCAAACTGGCCATGGTGTCGTACCATGTGAAGGATGGATACGTCGTGACTTTCTGCATGGCCGCCACAAGTGTGGTGTTTGCCCCTGCAGCGACGATGGATGATTGTACCTTTTGAGCGTATTGTGCTGACACGTATACCGATGCGCCGGCATACGGATTGTCAGCAACGGGAACAGCACCTGCCGCTGCAGGCATGACATATGCTGTAACGGCGGGTGCACCTGCGGTTGTCTAATGTTGTAGCTTTTAGCATCGTCGCATTGATTGCGTTGATGTATGAGTCGCTTGGGAGCTTACCTGGGCAAGGGCGGGGCCCAACAGAGCCGATGTCGTAAGTAGAAGCTTCAGCATTATCTAGATGTATGCTCTAATCGCTGCTTGCGTTGTTGCGTGGATGTGAGAACGGAATTGCGTACAACTGCCACGCCGTGCTGGGTTGGAGACATACCGACGCTGACATTATACGTATACAACAGCAAAGCATCATAGGCGACATATTGCTTGTTATCGCACGTTTAGACACGTTCAGCAATGAGATTTGGCCCCAATTTTTTTGTGTTTTTCTATTATTATATTACAAAACTATGGAAACTATGGAACTACGGAATTATTGGGAGTGCCTCCGCCCCATATACCTATCCAGGTCCCCATCCAGGGAATCCCCTAATCAATGGGTTGAGTCAGATGTACGGACAACGCAATGACATAATAAGTGGCCAACTCACTGGATGGGGCCGGTCGGTTGGTTTTTTTTGACTTTTTCGTCTTTTTTTTCCCCTCCGGCGGGGCGGAGGCGCCCCGCCTATTGGGGGTAGCGAAGAGGTAGTTAGTCACCATCCATTTAAACAGCAAACATCCATCCAAGCATCAAGCATTCATCCAAACATTCAAGCGTTCCAACTCACCCCCGGCCTTTAGGGCGGCCATGCCCAGATTTTGGTGGACGGTCCAAAAGCTAGCAGACATTTCTGCAATGGGGATAAGTTAGAACAAGGATAGAAGTGATGGATCTTTATGCTGAGAAACCTGTCAACTAGTGACCCTGTATCGTGCGATTCTTTCCGTGTAAGAGGGATGAATACGAGATGGAAACGCGCCATACGCGACGAGAAGCTTCCTATTAGCTATCGATAACTATACCTTACGTG
>QEAN01000259.1:0-26200 GCA_006535955.1 Synchytrium endobioticum | reverse complement strand
CCCCCACACATGTTCCCTCATTTCAACACATAGGAATGCATTGCAGGCCCGGTCCCATCGAGAGCGTGCCCAGCCATCTTCCCGCACCAGACTAGGCCTCCTTGAAAAACACAAGGACTACGTCTTGCGTGCGAAAGACTACAACCTCAAGCAGAAAAGACTCCATGCCCTCAAGCAGAAGGCCTACTTCCGCAACCCCGACGAGTTCTACTACAAGATGGTCTCCACAAAGACAAGGGTACGCCCGTCTGCTCTGCCGGCCCGTACAAACACTCAACTGTCAATCGCTCATAGGGCGGTGTACACATTGCTGAACGCAATGAGAAATTCGACCATGAGTTCCTGACCTTGCTAAAAACCCAGGATCAGAATTACGTGAATTACCAAAGAATGATTAATCTGCGCGTGCGTATGTGCTGCTTTGTATACCCAATGCTTTACTGAGTTATATTCTTACCTACATAGAAAATGGAGAAACTCCGAAACGACATCCATATACCCTCTCCCAACGCCGCGGATCATCTACCACCTATACCGAATGAACCGAACGAGATGGAAGCTGATGACGACGACGAGTTTGAAGGCAGTAACGAACCATCGGGGGGGCCAAGGCCCAAGAAAATTATATTCGTAGACGATGACCAAGAAGGTAAGACCGCTTAATTTCCAAAAGCAAACAAAAAGAAAAAAAACTCATTGGTCGATATATAGCCGAGTCGATAGTCCACGCGCTATCCACAATACAACCAGCACCCCCCAAGAAGCCCTCTGCTATTGCCCTAGAACTAGCTGCCCGCGAAAAACGCGAACAGCAACTTCGTAAAGCAAAGCTCGAAATGCAAATTCAAAAAGACCTGATGAACAACAAGGGGGCCCGTAAAAAAGTCGGGGTAGATAAAAGTGGATTAGCAGTGTTCAAATGGAGAGCTGAGCGGAAGAAATGAGATTCACCGCATCATTGGTTGGCACTTGTATATATACATTGCTTTTTTGACACTACTACATGTTAACAGTTGCGGCTGGCTCGATTGTTGTATTCATAAAATGGTAAGACCCCTACATACAACCATTCTTTGGTGCTACGAAAGCAACGTCGTTATCACCATGGCACCTGTTTCGAGGGTTTCGTACTTTATCAGATCGACAGCCCGTTGGTCATCCTCGAGTATTGTGGTCTTTACGAAACGTGGTGAACGATCTCATGATTCGTTGTTGACGGCAGCAGAGTTGCACATGTCATATCCAATAGTACACAGCCCACTAAGCCGCCAGACGAACGTGAACTTAGATACTAGGCACCTAATTGTCGCTTAATTAACGCTGGGAGATGGTGGGGACCGAGCGCCCATCTCCCACACCAGAAAACGCAGGACGAAGGCGTGTAGGCCGTGTCGCTGCCGTATGTTCATATAGGCAACGCGACTGATTCCACAAACATCCTTCTGGCAAGTCTCTTATTCAATGGTAGCCGTCTACACGGACCAACCAAGGATCACACAGGCACGAACGTATCAGTAACCACAAAGCATTGTAGTTGGCTTTATACATAAATCCGTTAACATATTAGACATTAGTGTCGCAAAACCGGGTTGTGTTGGATGATATTGATCGCATAACCGACGGTGTGTACGGACCATGGGACAAGGAAACGCTGAACCAAGCAAATTGTGAAGAAAGCAGATTGAAACCCTGATCATTTCCCATATCAGCGTCGTACCACCTTGTGTCTTGCCTTGTTTCAGAGCGATGGTTGCAACTACTAACTATACTTTCGATGGAGAAATGGCTACTGACGCAAAATCGCCCATGACGAAGCAGGAGAGGCAACAAACCCCGGTATGCAGCGCTGCGCAGCGGAGTGTTATGATCCGTGCTATGATCCGTGCTATGACACCTGAAAAACGATCCGAGCACGATCCGTCACGGTTTGCGTCCTAGTTATCAGCACGACCAAGCCAGGAATCACCACATTCTCGACCTATTGCTTCAACGCCATGGACAACTCGGACACCACCGCCATTACGGACGCAAAGGCTGTCACGGCCGAGACGAACACGGTCACCACAAACGCCATCGCCGCAACGAACGCCAATGCTGCCACGGCAGGCACCGACACCATGGATACCACGGACACGGACACGGTCACCACAGACGCCATCGCCGCAACGAACGCCAATGCTTCCACGGCTGGCATCGACTCCACCGACACCACGGACGCCATGACGAGTACTCCTACAGCAGAGGCAACGTCGGCAGCATCGAATCACAATGACGAAACAATGGGCACAAGCTCCAAATCGCTTGATAAATCAGCAATGGGCGATAAGACCAAAAAATCGCTGTCGGGCTCTGATCTGGTGCATCGAGTCGAAAGCGTGCTAGGTCTGGCACCAGATCCCGTGTCGCTGTCACGCCCGAAACATGTGCCAAGCAGCCAATCATCGTCACAGCCGTCTCTTGAGGAGACCGAGATCCCATCGGCCAACATGAACGCGTATCCAAATGTGTCAGTTGAGATTGATCTGCCCCCGACGATTTCGGCGGACTCGATGGAGATTCTGGACAAGGCAACGGGGATGGCATCGCAGCTGCAAGACTTTTACAGCTTCCTCGTCAATGGGATGCGTGAGGTTGATATTCCCAAGACGTGTCGTGGCAAGCCCCCGAACAAACGCCGCTTCAGGGCAGTCCGCAACGGCATCAAGAAATTCGGGGCATGGCTGACCGACCCGTCGCCGGAAGCTGCTCCGTTTAGATTCTGTGGTCCAACCAGCGCACGCTTCCAGTTCTCGACTGTAAACACGCGCTCCGTCAAACCGAACTGGAAGAATGAGCAGGAATTACCGCCGTTGCCAACGACGATGAAGAATGCGGATCTGCTGCAATGCGCCATCTATTATCACGAATTGGATAACTACGATGTTGCTCTGCGATATGCATGCGCGTCAGCCGGTGCGATGCCGTTGCCAGGCGCACGCAGCGCGTCGCCATCGACCCCCAACCCAATCGCAATGTACTTACTCGGAGTCTGTCTTCGCCATGTGTGTGTTTTATCCTGTCACCTTTTCCTGTGCTGCGCGAACTCACATCGTGAATAGGGATGGGGATGTGCACAAGACAGAGAGCTGGCCTTCGCATGGCTCGCGCTGTCGGCTGCACACGCATGCGCGTACCCGACATCCATGGCGGTTTCCTCGTCGGTGGTCCAGGCTCTGAAAACAACGCCGTTCGGGGCCACATCGCGCCGGGGCTCTGCCGCACCGCAGGCCGATGCGCACGGCAACCCAAAGCGGCCGTCGATGTCAGGGCCCGCGCAGGTGTGGAATACTGCCACGCGGCAGAGCCTGCACGGGATCCTCAAGGCGTTTGTGCCCCTGCCGATTTTTGAATTGGGGATCTCGATACAGCAGGGATGGGCCGTGACCAAAGTGTCAAGATGGCCGCCTGCGTGAGTACCCCAATTGTACCCCGCTGTTGGGCTCACATTCCCCATTCTGCTCCGTTCTGCGAGTGTATGAAACTCTCACGCTGTTACATGTATACAGTTACACCTTGACGATAACCTCGTTTTGAATTGGCTTATGACTGGATTCTAATTCACTAGAGCAGTAGTGCAACAAATATAAAAGTCGAACTAGAAAACCATCTTGTTGATTTTATGGGTACAGAAGCACGAGAATACAAAGCTGTTAGAACATTCCCAGATCACAACAGGACACTTTTTTGTTTACCAGACTCCCCACACTCACGCGAAATCAGCATTTAAGCATCTGCACTTGTTGGAAAAAAATAACTGCCTTCTTGTGCCAACACCTCAAAGGTTAACTCACCTTTATCCGTCCAAACTGACATTAAACAACTAAATTATGAATAGAGGGCAGTACATTAGATTCTAGCACGCAAAATGTCGTGACGAATGTTACCAATTTTGTCATCTTACCATGGGCATTTCTCTTCCTCCTCCAGCCATCTGTCGATACATTTTACATGGTATTGGTGGCCACAAGGTAATACTCTAGTCGTGTCACCATCCTAGGTTATCAAGATGTTATCAAGGGGACTTTAACTAATTTCCATGAGGAATGCCGACCACAAAGTAATATAGACATATTATGCAATTCTTTTGAAAAAGGATAGTAGGCATGTGGTGTTCCTTTTTGTATTCATATCGCGACTTCATAACCACTTCTATTGCTGCAGGGATCTTTCTGAACTCTTCAATCGAGATACTAGGCACTGCTTTCGACACGATCGGTTCGAGTTCCTTCATTTGAGCGAGATGTCGGTAACCTGCTGCATATCGGTCCGACTTCATCATCGCAATTACACGGGTTAAATACGCATGTTGCTTCTTCTTAATGCCAACTGCCGGATTTTCCTTGAACAGTGCGTTACCATGCCGCCAAATTTCTTTGCGAAGATTAGCAAGTACTTCCTCGAAGTTCTAGTACAGGTGATGCCAGTGATTTGAATCGCCTTAATCCAACAACAGTTCCGTCATCAAGATTATCCCCCATCGCGGCAGAGTTCGTACCTCAGACGGATTCTGCGGCTCGCTCGCAGAGGTGCTAGGTTGTCCAAGAGATTGACCATCCTATGCGTTGGAGGAATTGTTTTGAACGCGAATCAGGGTTCTCAGAAGAGGTTGCCTCAATCATACCGGGATATACTGGAGGGGCTGTTCCTGTGAGTAACGATTATCCAAGGGACCGACCACGTCGGAATGACCATCCGTCTATGTCTCGAGTTTGTGACGCTATTCGATCTTTTTCTGAAAAGGCAGAATTGTTTTCACATACGATGACACGGTGGGGAAAATGCTCATGCGACGGAAAATCATTCGTATACCTAGCTACACTGCCAGAAGAGCGATCCACCTAATGTTTCGAGTTTTACAGTATTAGCAAGGTCGAAAACATCCATATGTTAGAAAAGTGCACGTACACAGGCTCCCGCCGATGCTTCATGACGACATAGCATGAGCATTAATATGATGGATATGGTGATTTCGAAACCGGTCATTGCCTACGGGTGTACCGGACTTGTGTTGAAAACCACTGAGATTATATGAATGAAGCCCATGCCAGAATTTGAATGATGGTGGGAAACTTCGAGCGTCAATTTTTGCAACATCGCTCCAAACCGCAATACTGGTGATGACACGTAGATTAAAATTTGCACTTTCGTAACCTATAAAACCCAAGGGATTATACCCTGACAGATGCGCGTTTGGAAAAGCAGGACATCGTTTCGGGAGGATCCGTATCAAACTACAATACCCAATATGCTCGAAATGCGCCTATATCGGCATATTTGAAATCATTCTCCCCTCCCACTCATACATAATACACCAGCATAGAGGGTACATTGTAGAATTGTCAGCACTTGGATATAAACACAATCATCTCAACTTACAGAAATTCCGTGAATTTGTCGCGGGTTTTCAATCCGCCTATCGAGTCCCTCGACTCTTCTTGACCATGGGTCTTCTCGGGGGCAAAAGATACTCTGGACTTTGTCCAATGTCCAAAAAGCTCAACAATATGTTGACCATATTCTCAGCTGCCAATACATCCCTATGAAACCATAGATGATCCTGTCTACAGTAAAGGCGTCTCATAGCTTGCCTATCCACGTACCCCCCACAACATGGACACTTTTGCGAGGTGTAATATTCATCAACACCCACAATTGTATATCCCAGAGGCTTCAATTTGCGGATCAAGTACCGGGTAAAGCCAATATGGCGAGAATTCTTGGTCTCAGATTCACCTAACCCGATAGCAACAATAACCTTTTTATTATCTGGTAATTTGTTGCCCATGGTCTCGCTAACCATACGCACAAGACCTTCCAATGCACGATCCATCTCCCCCTGTTTAGCCTTGGCCCATCCCAAGACCTTTTCATATAGCTCTTACCACCATAGTGACAATGCAATTCATCATATGCAATGACGGATGCCTTCATAAACGCAGGCCACCAATCATCAGCTGACTTGGTGCATTGCCGTTCTATTCCAACCAGCCGTTCCGGTTTCATCAGCTGTATCCCGCTTCGAATTAGGCGTTCTGGTTCGGTCATGGATTTTGTCCGTACTGCCAAAGTCTGGAGGTGGGCAGGATCATCTGGATTATACGCTACTGTTGCGAACATACATTCGACACCGAGATCGATGCCTATTATATGCGCATTCGGATGCGTGTTCTGTATGTGGATTTGTGTCTGGATACTTGGCAGGTTGATGGCATCTTGAGCTTTGAGAATTTTCGGTGGTTGAGCGGAGGTGAGGTCGATATAAAGTAGGTTCAACACAACCCCGTTGGTCGAGAACGATAGAGTCCGTACGAATCGGGTATTGGAGGTTTTGGATACAAAGTGACTCTTACGCAGGACGCGGCGGTCAATTTTGAAGAGGTGGTGCAAAAGCAGTCCCTTTTCTTTTATCTTCATGAACGCCTTTCTTGTCTCCACTTTGTTTTTATCTTGGGACATACCAGCCAAATCATGTACCAGCTTCTTAAAGGACCTATTTCATTTGAGGTTGGAGCAACAAAGATGCATAATACACTGAAAACGTACTTCACCTGCGACGGATGATGCAAGTACGCCGTTGAGGTGCTAGGGAAATAGATGATGGTCCTACGAATTAAAGTATTTGTTTACTACGGTCTCGAAACTGTCATGGGAGGTTGCCTGTATCATACCATGTCACGCTGGGAAGAGCGGCCTGGCAACTGAGGATCTTGCAATTGTGCTTTGAAAGACCCCGAGCGACCACTCACCTAATGTATGAAGTTTTCACATGTCGAAAAGTCGATGTGGGCGCTAGTAGCACGCACACAGGCTCCTCCTAATGCCTCATGCAGACATAATGAGAGTAATAGCAGTATGGCTAGCGAGACTTTTTTCACTGAGTGCGGTAATCTATTGAAGCTTCCATGAGGGCTTGATGTGTAGGTAATTCAGAGTGCGGCACTGTAACTGACCCTAGTCCTTGTCAATTTCTTATGTGTTTGTTCTTTATTGTATCTGTCAATCTATCTGACATGTGTCTAAGCACTCAACATTCACTTCCACATCACTCGCACCACATATTACACAAGCATCACGCACACTCAAATCTCAACAGTCCTAACCGCCAACCAGTAACGGTTCGGACAGCTGGAAGGTTTTTTATATCTCTGAGAAAGCATTGAAGATTAGGCTTGTCACATTATAATATTGCGAACCCAAATTTTTGCCGGATGACATGATGTAACCCTCTCGGAGCAAGTATGCGACATATTCCGAGCATGAACCAAGGACGAACCCGGACGAACAATCATCCTTCAAGCTACGTCATCATTGCCATCAACGTCACGATCGCCAACTACCATTCTGTCTTCTATTCAAAAGAAATGTGTCACCCATTACATGTCTGGACTTTGAGTGATATCATGGGCACGTATCGTCGCTCGACACCTATGTTACTAACAGACGTCAGACGTATGCGTTATGTAGCAAACACTAGACCCCCTATTGTACGAAGTTGCTGTTAACATCAAAAACCACTTACACTGGACAACTAGTTTGCTCCTTTAACCATGTGTTGATACAGGCCGAATGAAAACTGTGAGTGCAATCAAATGTTTTGATTTCCGCCAAATTCTAGTGTACCAACGAGTCCATGTTAGTCAAGTATCATGTCTAATTCCATACACGATGAAGAAGACATACCTCGTATTTACATATACATATCGGGCACTCATCACCAGCCAGATGGTTCTACATCTTGGAGAAATTGCTCAAAACCTCATTGCATGGATTGTCAGAAGAAGTCAGCTGAATCATACGGCGATACGCTGGGGAAGACGATTTCGCAATCCATGATTATCCGCGACTGGAATGAAGCGTCGACGACTTGTCTGATGTATTGGGTGTTGATCGATTGGTAAATCCAAGGAAGTGTGTCACTCAAATGCTGGAGTCATACCACGATCTGACGGAGGTCTGGCGGAAAGTCTGACTGAGTGCTGTCAGCGTCAGAACGAACACTCTCCTATTTTTCGAGTTTTGACAGCATTGGCACTCCAAAAAGTAATATCAAAACCAGCATTTCTGATTCATACAGGGACGTGAAGGACGCCTGGTGCGTAATGATATCTTAAGTGTCTGCTGCCATAACGAGCACTCCCCTAATGTTTGAGCGTTGGTCGCAATACTCAATAAACTAGCTTTAATCATACGAATAGTGGAAGGTCCGGCGGAAAGTCTGACCGAGTGCTGTCTGCGTCAGAACGAACACTGTCCTATTTTTCGAATTTTGACAACATAAGTAGTCCAAACAGGCATGTATGAACGCGGTTGTCTGATTTATACAGATACACGAGGGAGGTCTGCCAGGTATTGATCATATGACTCTAAACGTGGATTCTCATAATTCTAAATGGATTGAGTTTGGACTGCATCAGTATGTTCAACAGATCGTTAGGGTGATGTTGTCTGCGTCATACCGAGGCAGAGCGGCGGCCTGACGTGCGTCTGCCATGTGAGTGACTCCAGCTATAGCGAGCACTCCCCTAATGTTTTGAGCGTTGTTAGCATTACTAAATGAACGTTCCACAATAATCCAGCTTGAATCATACGAAAAGAGGAGGGTTTGGCGGAAAGTCTGACGGAGTGCTGTATGCGTCAGAACGAGCACTCCCCTAATGTTTGAGCGTTGGTCGCAATACTCAATAAACTAGCTTTAATCATACGAATAGAGGAGGGTCCGGCGGAAAGTCTGACCGAGTGCTGTCTGCGTCAGAACGAACACTGTCCTATTTTTCGAATTTTGACAACATTAGTAGTCCAAACGGGCATGTATGAGATTGTCGGTTTTATACAGAGAAACGGGGGAAGTCTGCCGGGTATTGATCATATGACTCTAAACGTGGATTGTGATAACTCTACATAAATTGAGTTTGGACTGCATCAGTATGTTCAACAGATCGTTACGGTGATGTTGTCTACGTCATACCGAGGCAGATCGGCGGCCTGACGTGCGTCTGCCATGTGAATGCGTGCTGTCGTCACGAGCACTTCTCTAATGTTATGAGTGTTGATCGTATTAGCAAATCCAAGATACCGTGCCACAATGAAATAGCTTGAATCATACCGCGATAGGTAGAGAAACTGGCGGCAAGTCAGATCGGGAGCTCACAATGTTGGAACGAAACCTCTCCTAATGTTTCGAGTTTTGACAGCATGTCCAAAAAAATCCAGCGAGGGATTGCCCAAATCATACCGAATGGAAAGGCGTGTCTGGTCTCGGAATAGGACTCGTATCTGAGCTACCGCTGTCCGAATGACTTCTCACCTAATGTTTTGGATCAACAGAGTGAGACGGGGTCTGCACATTCATGAGTCGGTAAAAAGAACACGTACTCCACAACCGGCTGATCCTTCAAGAATCAGCATTGGTAGTAAGATGACCATGAAGACATGGATGCTTGACACGTTTGAGTATATAGATTGTAGCATTCAGTTCCTGTCTATACGAAGAATTTGTGAAACTTGCTGTGGTGCTGTATTTGTTGAGTGTGTTGAGACGAATTTGAAAACACCTGCGGTCCAATGAGGAAAGCCGTTTAACATGTGGAAGTGTCGCTGCTTCAAATAATACAACCCCATGCTCCCAGTTGTCTACATTATGTATACGCCTATCTCACATATATTCCTGTAAAGACCAACACCAAACCATAACGATAGAAGACGCGTTCAACAAGGTGGCATCCACATCAACGTGTCGACACGGTCGTAACAAATTTGAAGAAGCCCAATTTGAACATTAGTGCAAATCCTACATGGGCGGTTAGGATTGCTGGTATCAATATTTTTGCTCTAAGATCTGTTGCTCTTGCAATTAATGGCGAGAAGTTTCGCATTTTGAAGAGAGCTACATGGCATTTGAGGGTGATAAATGCAGAGAGTGTGTGTGAGGCGAAAAAAGCAAAGTATGGTGTGCAACAATCCTTACATGAGGACGTTAGAGCTAAAGCAACCAACAACCATCTCCATATATCAGAAGGAAATATACACAACAACTATGGAATGGATACTGAGCTTAGTTCTATACAGTATCAGGGTGACCAACGCCCGATGATACTTACAGAAACCGGAATCCAAACACTCAAACCATACCCATAAATATCCACAACCTCTAACAACTTCAACGGTACACCTAACCACCATTTCCCAATGGCCCAAACTACTAATGGTATGGCACCTGCATATACATAGACAGCTATGGATGCGAATGATAGCAATGAGAAATCGTATGTGTATGTTGATCCTGATGAATAGGCTTGTATGGATCCTGCTATTGAGGACGTGACAAAAAGAGAGAATATAACGGTAGTTGCGACCCAGAATGGTCCTAGAATGTGAAATAACGTGATTTTTGCATGAATGTGTAGCATGCTGTGAAGTGAGTGTTTACCATAAAGATCAGGATTGACAGTTATGGTTTCTATAAAGCTCGACTTTGGATTGACGGTTGATATTAACCTTGCCGCGACCTGTGATTAAGTGGCATTTGCCTTGCTGCCAGACATCCTGGCTTCCAAAGCATTTCGCACATACATCCGAAGAATCCACATTAAAATACTGGGCATAGAATTCTAGATTATAAAACGCATATCTTTTTCCAGCAGGATCTCCAGCGCCGATTCCTCCGTCGATTCCAGCTGGGGGAATGAATGCTGATTAGGGCACACATTAGGTACCCGATTGCCAGAGAATGACCATCCTTAATAAGCTTACGTGTACTGATTCCAGCTGTCCCGGAAGTTTCCCGTGGTCTTGAAGGAGATACCTTGCCAGTTAATGTCGAGGCGTCAGATGCCACAAAATCTACACAGTTGATGTTGGTCGATTTCGTCAATGCGTGCGCTGTGGCTGGTGCAGACACCACCATGTGAAGGGCTCCAACATCCACGGTCATCGAACACATAGGGATCAAATGCGCGTACTTTGGAAACGCAATTCATCGTCATCGGTGGTCTGTTTTCGGCGTCGCCAAGTAAGTTGAGGAGATCAGACATAGACCATCAGGGAGCTTGCTATGTTGCATTTGATGCAAGACACTTACTGGATCTACGTCCACTAATGCTTCGTATTTGCTTGGGCTTGCCATGCTTACGCTTGTCATTCGAGATGTGTTGCTCACGAGGTTTCGGCAGAATCACGGAGAAGGAACAGGGAAGACATCCAGCATCGTCTAGCTTATTGTTGCGACTGGACGCCTCGATCCTTCATGTATTGTGACTACGCATGAACAACATATCACATTGTGATCTATCCATGACAGGCCAGCATGTTCAAGACCTCAATTCACACGTCCATACTACAGCACCGTCAGTATCCACAGTAACTACTCTCTCACTTTTCGATGCTGGTTCATCCGCAAATGCGTTTGATGTACTGACGAGTCCACCGAACTTGGTCGGCAGTGACGAATCTAGCTCTTGTTGCTGTTTTAGCATCCGATACCTGTTGTGAAATCCGTCGACAATCAAGCTTGCCTAAATTCCATTTCAAACCAGTGCTGGTAATGTGCGCGACCGGTGCCCCTATAGGTAGTAATCCACATGTGGGACCCTCCATTCTCGTGTCACAGATAATCGTGTGCTTTCCCTACATTGACAAACAGTCAAGGACAAAACGTGCCGTCGAAATTGGCCAATGCACTAACAGGCCGCAGTAAGAAAGCAACACTCTCGTCGGAAAGTAAATACAAGGGCCGATTTGCTGGCGATAGGTGCAACACATTGATGGCATGCATTACATGATCAAACCGTCCTGATAGAGCGCCGACGGCAACAACGCAAGCCTATGATTGTGAAGCCGTCAACAACTGGTTCTTTACGTAAAACAAAGTGATATAGCGCTGACGCTGGAAGACACGTTGGGATCCGTATCGATTACTGCCAAACATTTCTGAAAGTCCGTCGAATTTTGATCATGGTCTTCTTGAGCAGTTATTTTCTGAAACAAAGCTGAAAGTTAATATGGTCTGGCGCTGAATACTACTCTGAATACATGGGCGGACATACTTTTTGAGCATACCAGTCTCGAACATCAGGCCTCAATGAATCCAGGTCTCCAACAATAGTACTAGGTAGATACCTAGGGGAACAGCGTCTCTAGTTGCTACCACGAGAACCCCCATTGCAAAGACGTTGTACCGCTTTCTGAGTTCATCATCCCCCAGAGCATCATACACCCTATTAGCTCCCCCATCAGCAAACAGCGTGACTGAGGCTAGTTATACGATGTGTGTCATCATGTCGCTGTAACCGACGTAACTTGTACTAGCATCGATACAACATACCTCGTTTCCACAATGCCTCAAATGTTGACGTGATTCTCAGTGGTGCATTCAGCACAATCAATGCCAGCGGAATCAGAGTGTCGACATCATTAAATGACACCAGTTTCGATAATTTCCACTCCATTCTAGACGTGTCTCCTAAGCGTGTCTCCCAGGTCCGCCCTATAAAAATTGGATGGCACCCAATTTTCTTCTAACCTAAGAAGTTTCTCAAGTATTATTCGTATTACTTGCTAACTTCCTAACTATCCAAATATGATTGCATCTATACTTGAATACGTTATGTAGTAGTACGTCTTCGAGTTTCCAAGCAATCTAGATTGAATTCTGGTTTCTATCTGAACGGCAAATGAACTTGATGATTTTGCGGTATTTCATAAACCAACATTTGTAAATACGTTTCGAAGTAGTGGATATGTGTATATACGTGCACGTCAATATAATGGCGGATGCATTACTACTTTATGTTATTATATGTATTCCGGGACATCAAGCTGATGTGTCAACTGTGAAAGTGAGAAGCATCGCTTATGGAAGCCACAATTGCCATCCACACGCCATTCCGCGCCCACGACATTGTACTGTATAAGGCCATGTCTTCTCTGACTTTCAATCTGAAGAAAGTAGCGCATCAACTTCAAACGCCAACTGGAAAACGCACTGCGACCCATCTAAAGCGACAGAAGATACGATACAATGGTAACACAGACTCAGAAGACTGGTAAGCTTCTGTCATTCTTCAAATCGTTGCGTCACCTTCATCGTCTTACAATATACTCACAAATGAACAATTTAGCACTCCTATCGGTCGCAGACAAGACCGGATTACTTGAGCTGGGCAAGGGACTGCATGAATTCGGAGTTCAGCTGGTAGCATCTGGCGGTACCTCACAAGTACTGAGGGATGTTGGGTTACCTGTCTTGTACGTGCCTGTCTCTAGGACCAGGTACCTCGCGAGAGAACTCAGTAGCGTCATAACGTAGAGACGTCAGCGACATTACTCAAGCTCCAGAAATACTGGGTGGTCGTGTCAAAACACTGCATCCTGCTGTGCATGGAGGTGTGTCTGCCATCCGTTGGAAAAGCTTTGACTAAGACTGGCCACAATGGAACAGGGATACTAGCACGAGACATTCCTTCAGATGACGCAGACATGATGGCTCGTGGATATGATAAGATTGATTTCGTAGTGTGTAATCTATACCCGTTCAAAGAAACCGTCGCCAGACCTGGTGTTACTGTTCCTGAAGCCGTGGAGAAAATTGACATAGGTATGTTAGGTGGATTTCATGAAAAGCGTTTGATTAGTTGAAATGGGAAAATGGAGCAGAGGAGGTACTGTGTTCTATGTGATACGAGGATTGTGTCCATTAAGAGCCTATTGAATGAAGTTGATACATGTGCAAATTATTCCAACAGCATGATACGTTGAAAGTCGTGTGGCCGAGCGACTCTTGTCTTCCGATGGCTTATATCGCACGTCTACACTGTCAGTTTTCAATGTCTCACCACCTTCTCAACCCCAAGGTGGCGTCACACTTTTAAGAGCAGCGGCGAAGAATCACACCAGGGTCACAGTGCTCTGTGATCCTTCAGACTACCAACCGTTCCTATCCGAACTTAAATCCTCATTTACGCAAACCACAGTAGCATCAATCAAAGAGGAAACTCGAAAAACATTAGCACTCAAAGCCTTCACGCATACATTCGAATATGATCAAATGATTTCGGGATATTTTAGAAATCAATATGCTGGAAACGGTGATATGGCATTGACGTTGAGGTATGGTGCTAATCCCCATCAGAAACCTGCTCAAGTGTTTGTTACACAGGGGAGATTGCCATTTAAAGGTACGTTGTGTGTCCATTGTCATTGCATAGAACGCATATATCGTTTGCGCATCGATTGCTCACCAACCGGACGTCTGTTCAACGAATAGTCCTTGCAGGTGCACCAGGCTATATCAATCTACTAGACGCTTTCAATGCGTGGCCACTCGTGAAAGAGCTGAAAGAAGCAATAGGTCTCCCATCCGCCGCATCGTTTAAACACGTCTCCCCAGCAGGTGCAGCTGTAGGCGTCCCACTCTCCTCTATCGAGAAGCATGTATACTTTGTAGAAGACATTGAACTAACACCCCTAGCATCAGCGTATGCACGAGCACGAGGTGCAGACCGTATGTCATCTTTCGGTGACTGGATTGCATTATCTGACGTATGTGATGTACCCACCGCCAAAATCATATCTCGAGAAGTATCAGATGGTGTCATTGCACCTGGATATGAACCAGAAGCCCTCGAAATTCTGAAGAAGAAGAAGGCTGGAAAGTACACTGTTTTAGAAGTGGAGGCCGCTTATGTCCCTGATGCCATGGAAACACGACAAGTATATGGCCTGTCCTTGACGCAACGTCGTAATGACTTGAATATCGATTCGAGCATATTCACAAACATCGTCACCAAATACAATACCACCCTGCCAAACGATGCCATTCGAGATTTAATCGTTGCAACCATCGCATTGAAATACACTCAATCCAATTCCGTGTGTTATGCTAAAGGCGGTATGGTAGTCGGATTGGGTGCAGGCCAGCAATCTCGAATTCACTGTACGAGATTAGCAGGTGACAAAGCCGACAATTGGTGGATGCGACATCATCCCCGAGTCCTAGACATGAAATTCAAAAAATCTATCAAGAGAGCAGAAAAAGCAAACGCTATCGATTTGTTTGTCACGAATCAAATTGACGATTATGAAGGATGGGCTTCCCAATTTGCGCAGGTACCTCAACCTTTGACGACAGGGGAACGAGCGGAGTGGAAGAAAGGGTTGAAAGGAGTCGCTGTCTCCAGCGATGCCTTTTTCCCATTCCCTGATAATATTCAGAGAGCTGACGCCTCAGGTGTATTATATGTCGCTGCTCCTTCTGGATCGGTACAGGATGATATTGTTGTTGCTGAGGCTGACAAGAGGGGGATGGTCATGGTGCATACTCAGTGGAGGCTATTCCACCATTAGTTTCGTAGGTAATTTTCGACGTGTACTTGTACCTCATCATGCAATGTTAGAATAGAGCAAGTCATTCGACACAATACGAAAAGTGGAAGGTATACCAAAGCTCGCAGGGAAATTGGTTATAGGTTAGCGAATCATTCAACATCTGTGACTTATATAGAGCTTACCACACAGTTGACAATCTCAGAGCTGAACCTAATGGATGAAGGCCAGATGCAATCATCATTGGCTTACCAGTCACGAGGCCTTATTGTTTTGCGGTTCGTCAGACCGCCTTTCTGCATTAAAAGGGGTTGATCATTAGTACATACGAAAGGAGTCCAAAAAGCATGAAAGCAACGCACATACACTCGAGCTATCCACTCAATCGGTGGGATGCTGACGCAGCTCGTCTCCTTACCTAGACGCGATTCTCTAAGATCAGACATGATTGCAATCGGTGACTAAACCATCTAAACTTCAGATCACGGGTGGATTTTAATGACGAATTTGCGACGATGCAAAAATAATATTTCAATGATCTTACATCCCAGTGGCACCGGACTCTAGCACGACGAATCCGTGATGCAGGTCCGAATACCGAATGTCGTCACGGTTCACCTAACATCCAAGCACACAAATGCAATAGACAGGCAAGCAGGGAGGTAGCTGTAAAGCGATAAGTATAGAAGGCAAGAGTCAATAAACCAATCGTATCGATCATCCGTTTGCAAAGTGATCGAGCTGATTTTGAAGTAGTTATGATTTATGCATCATAATGGAAGCGCCGATTCTCGAGGAGTCCCCAGTTGGACAGGGGTCACGCCACATGAAACGCACGGTGGACGCGCTGGAGTGCAGGTACTTCCAGTATGTAGCTCAAGAGCTAAACAAAGCTTTATTGATAGGTGACGCAAGCCCAAGGTCTGGTCTCTTACAGGAAGGGACAGTTCATTCGCGTTCCGTTTCTCTGATTTTCCCTGATTAGCTGCACCTCCTCACACTTATCCCCTCGTCTGAACAACCAAGATCCATCGTGTCCATCCATCATGGTGAGTAGACTTCAACATAGGAAAAGAGGCGTATATCGCATCGTAATAGGGTATATTTTGGATGAGCAAGATCGTCTTCGCAGAGCTTCTGTCGGAAAGTGTGGATGGGATGACGAGTGACTCAACATATCAACATGGGATCGTGAATAATGATGGAGAGAGGAAACGTACTCTTGGTGGCAGGAATCGTCAGGCGTTATCTATCATGCCAACACCTGTGAGTTTTCGATTATCAGCTCTCCTGAGTTCGCAAGTCATCAAACATTGTCGCAAACTTCACACTTGTAATATGATAGTGAGACGAGAGACATCATCATGTCGAAACTTGTTGGCTAGGTTGAGTGAGCGTCGGATAATCTCATGGTCAGCTAAAACAGTGACAGGTCATATCAACACAGATGTACCCTGTTACGATGCCATCGACTCCTTATCCTCGGCACCTATTCTGATTGCTGATCGCTGACATTACAATTCATATACGGATAGGTTAACGTCCCAAAGACCAGGAATACCTACTGCAAGGGTAAAGACTGCAAAAAGCACACCCCTCACAAAGTCTCACAATACAAGACTGGTAAAGCGTCATTGTTCGCTCAGGGAAAGAGGCGTTACGACAGAAAACAGTCTGGTTATGGTGGTCAAACCAAACCAGTCTTCCACAAGAAAGCCAAAACCACGAAGAAGATTGTCCTGAGATTGGAATGCACTGCCTGCAAATACAAGCACCAGATTGCTTTGAAACGATGCAAGCACTTCGAATTGGGTGGTGACAAGAAGGTCAGAATCACGCTTTTGATTTTCTGTCACCGAATACTTGTGTCTCGAAGCCGCTTGCCTAACATTGCATCATCTACATAGACGAAAGGAGCTGCCCTCTCCTTCTAGACGTGTAGCTTTGGAGGGCGTAGTTATACATCCTCTATTACACCGCGTATCCTATCACCATATTTTCTCTATAACTTGTATATGTTCGCACTCTTGTCACTCCAAATGAACTTTGTAGTTTGCCAATTGTCTTGGTTGAAAGCAATTTGATAGAACTTCGTAATGATTCCGATGGTTCAGATGAAATTTTATGTATAGATTTGTGACAGCGGTTCCTGCAAAGGACGAAGGTTCATGTTATAGCAACGTATTCGTTGACGGCAGACTATGGGGCTGGTTTTGCTCTTGGTAGGACTGGAAATCTACACATTTGCAGGTCTATCGGGCCACCACATGTGAAAATTTTGAATTATCCATTCGTGCAATACCCACGGGTCCGCTTTACTGCACGAGGCTTCGACACCTACATGAGCACCGAAAGTGAGCAACCCTCAGGTGTCATATTTTGAAGGTCGCTCGGCACTTACATTGGGCAGTTGGAATGCCCAGAGAGCCATGAGTCGATACATGTTGCGTGATACTCATGCTTGCAATGCAATCTCGCAATCGTATCACCGACCTAAGTATTGTGTGAACAACCTTTTAGATGAAGCTCAAACTTGGTCCACATCATGTCAATACCTCGTATTCATCCTGACATATTGAGCATTTTTCAGGCTGGTGATCAACGCCTTCCAATTGTCGAGTGGAAAGATGATTCAACACAGATGCAGGCACGTAATTAGCGGGTGAACTTCCGACCCCATCACCTTGTCTCCACCCCTGTTATCATTGAGCAATGGAAACTAGGTCTGGCTTACCACAAAATTTCAAGCACGCAACGCACGCAGACACTCACGAGGCCGGTGGGTCCAAGAAAAAGCCTGCCTTCATAAACTCGTCCCAGAAGACCACCGACAATTCGATGTCTACGGGGTCCCATTTGGCGATGCACCACCATACCCGCCACCATCAACAGAGCAGCCATACTTGCGAGCCCATGCCGTTCCGGAGGGGTTCTCGTCACAGCAACTATCCTTGCCATTGCAATATTCACCTCCCGACGCGAAAGTAGCTCTTGGATATGCTTAAGCACCGCAGCTCTTTCATCCAGCATTTTTTGGATTCTGAATATACTAGTCGCTATGCTGTCGACGCTGTGCTATATACATATGGTTGGCAGACAGTTGGAGTATCCTCGGATGATTCGAAGCAGCAACGATTTACTCACTACAGGCATACGAGTAGAAGCACTTATGTCATCGAAATGCCCAACGCTGAAGGGATGTCCCTAGAGCAATCGTAGTGACAACAGATCAGTTAGAGTTGCTGGTGTTTTCAAAGAGCACAAGCTGTACCACGGAGTCGTGATCCCCCATTTCCTCAAATGTAAATGGACTGTAACTGTCTTCTGTGTCAATATTCTAGAAAGGATTGTTGAACCACAATGATCAGATGGGATTGAGTAGCTTTCTGAGATGCAACATTCACCTGATACACATGACGGAAGTCTACCAGTGAATCGCTGGAGTGCCTAGACGACGAATGTTGTACCTAAACGCATTGATTAGCATTTAAGAGAGGACACGGAATGCAAGATCCAAGTATAACACTAAACCACATCGAATCGTGCAGTCGCGCAACATACGGAATGGGTATAGTGAAGAGATGTGTCATCGGCGCGATGATGATTCGTTGATGCTTGCAGCTCGCTGCGAGCCGATGCCTAGCATGTGAGCGCGACAGAGTTAGCCGGCAAACTCTCGACCGTGCGCAACAGAGATAATTCTCCAAAGATTATACCCCGAACCCAGCCGAAACGGAGTCAGGAAGTGCAATTATGATTTGCAATACTAGGATAACAATGATTTTTGACATTTTGGGATTCCAGACTGTAAAACCTCGGTACCTTTGTTATGGGATGGAAATTGACGGACGAGTCGACAGGTGATGACAAACCGACCGAGCTTCCAATCGACAGGACGGGAGGGGATGAGTTCGGGCGGAGTCGCAACATGTCGCAATTGTTACACTCTCGCCACAGGACGCGTTATGCTTTAGTGCACTTGAACTAGACTGCATTGAAGATAAACTGACTGGACTTGAATGACTTAATTAATGCTGTCTCCTATTCAACAATATAACGTTATCCGAATACAAAACCTCCGTACTTCTCCTTCATGCGTCGCAAAAGCCTCCCTTCCGACCTCTGGGTGTTGATGAACGTCTTCCAACAGTACTTACGGGCATGTCGTAGAAGGCTTGACGCGGCCCTGAGACGGTGGGTGTTGATCTATATATAAGATACCGACAATAAACTTGCAAATCCATGGTCTTGTGTGTCAGTATCCTCGACTCCATGACGTCGATACCATGGCTGGACCAGAGTGCTTCTTTCTGCTTGCGGTAGTGGCGGCTTCCCGTTCCCTTGGCCCGCTGGTTCGACGTGTACCGAAGCCGTATTTGAAATTGTTGTTGGCAAGAATGTATTGAAAAAAAATCTGGCTCACCTGACGTGGCTGAAACACTGTTTGGTTGGGTATAAAAGGATTGTATCCCAGATGTGTCTCCCATCTCAGCTATGACAGCAACCTAACACTTGCACTTACCCCAACACAAACCGCATTCTACTCCAGTTTAGGCCACTACTCTGAAGTCTGCGACGAGTCTGCACTATGCATCCTTCATCATCATACATCTGTTTTTACTTTGCGCCAACCTCAATAGGTACCCCGTTGATACCAAAACATGCCGACATTTAAAGTCTTCAACTTCGTCGTCCTGTCTATAATGATCGCCCGCCTTCATCAAGCATCGGCAGGTGGTGGGGTATGTGCCTTCGACTTATAATGTTTTTTTTTATCATGGCTAATGCTGTAAACGGTAGTGTATTCCCACCGGTGCTATTCAAGCACATGCGAATGATCCCTACACGCCACCTGAAATAATGAATTCACCCGGAAACCGTCACTCTCATATTGAACAAGGTGCTTCTGTTCATCATCATCCGGCGAATCAATTAAGGCAAGCATTTCCTCGAGGTGTGGTAAGATATCGACCATGTCAGAGATAATGAAGAGGCTGAAAGCATGGTTTGAGCTAACGCTCTCCTGTCGCTAGGACACTCCGTCTTCTTCTATGACCCCTGGCACGTCAACGGCCGATCAGGTAAAACTCGCTTGAATCGGGTGTATCTAAGTACAAGCCCTGCTGCAGAAAATATGCTATCCAGTTAATCACGACCGCATATATAAACATATGATCTCCAGATAGTCACTCATATTATCTTCTCAATCGGTAGGAGTTCGAGGAGAAATTAGATAATGATATGCGCTTTCTTTTCCGTCAATTTCATGATCTGAGCACCCCATCGAATGGCCAAACCCAATCTTGCGCAAGAATGAGGTTCTTGCAGAGTGCAACTGCTCTACTAAAGGAGATGGAATCAGACCCGTGTGCAGCACGTTACGATTCGTCGTTTTTGTTTGCGGAGTTGCAAAAGCCACTTCGTCTAGTGTGGGACCACCCATATAATGCCGAGATCGTCCAATTTGAAGCCATTCTCCAGATTTTCGTACAGTTGATGGAGTGTCGTCAAAGCGTGCTTCGTGAAATGAAGGACTTTGAAATCGCGAGACTCAGAACAGAGCTGGGTAATCTAGATATGCTCAGGAGAGAAAATCCCGAAGGGGGTTCTGAAGTGCGAAGGGATTTTATAATTGAGCGCTTGTTGAAACTCTTGCCTGTTCGTAGACATCAAGCAACGGACGGGGCTTCGGTCGAAGATGGGGAAACTTCGGGATGCCCAATATGTATTCAAGAATTTAGGGTAACGTGCCTCAACAACATTCGGAATATGTTATAGTGTTTGATTAGCAGGATTCCACAATACCCTAGGTCGATGATGAAATGGTAAGAACGCGTTGTAACCACGATTTCCATCAAGCCTGTTTTCGCAAATGGGTATTCCGAGACTCGACCTGTCCACTGTAAGTGCGCATGAACCCGCCCATGAGGACGAAACACATGTGTGTGCTAACTTGACTTGGTGATGTAGTTGTCGAGGGGATACATTCTGAGGTTATATATTCTTGCCGTTGACATTTGAAGTATTCACAAGTTAACGAAGATGTTGGAGTATAGAGTAACTTAGTTATGCATAATCGCTTTTTCACGTTTCTTGGCTCCGATTTTTTGGCGTTGTAATACTACTTTATTTTCTGTTCTCGATCTCCGTCTCTGCTAATTCGTCAGACTCTACATCCTTCGTCTCTTTCGTTGTCTGACGCACTACCTCCTGCGTCTGAATCATCACGTGTGTCCTGCAGCACGTGACTTCCTGCGTTTGGACTTGGGGCCCGGGCGGCCCTCTGGACTTTGGCCCACGACGACTTTTGCGGAAGTGGTGTCATCTGTTGTGAATCCTTGCGCATCTGTACGGCAGACCCAGATAATATTGGGGTAGCGCACCTGCACGGCTTCACTGTTAAGCTTCAGTGCACTTGAACTGGATTGCACTGGAGATAAACCTGAGTGGACTTGGATTACATGATTAATGCTGAACTAAGCTCTTTTCTATTCAACAATATAACGTTATTACGGTGCTCTTTTATATGATTGAGAGGATTATGTTATGAGACGATTCATAACATTCACGTGTTTGGGCATTTTCCCTTCCATCGTTCAGAACGAAACACACAAGCGTCACAACCAACCAACCCTGCCAGCGGGCCCACTTGACAGATCAAACTTTGGATCATAGAATGACTTGGACCTCTTACGCCGGCAAATGGGTCGAAGGTATGGTTCACAGCCGTTACACACCCCAGTGCGGGCCACGTCGTGCTAGCTTATGAAGAATGAACACGATCACAAAGAGAAGAAAATTTCATTTGTAGATTTTGACATGCCATTCATGCCGTTTCCCCCCCTCAAGTTCCCAACGCCATCATCGAAAGCTAACACAACCCTGCCATCCACACCAGACCCAACCAACACAACACCATATCTAGACGTCTTGCAGGCTCAAGGTGTCTCCTGGGCTATGCGACAAGTACGTCCCCTTGTGTCTCTTCTTCGTCTCCTGATGCTTACACAGCCACCACCAGGTCATAAAGCTCTTGAAGGTGTCGTACACCATCACGGACAACGAGTCCACTCTGGATTCAGTGGATATACAGGGCACAGTGGAGCATATCGATCTTAATTGGGAATGGGTGGCCCGCACCCATCCCGTTTTTGGACCATACAAGGACCGAGTGAAACGGAATAATGTATAAATGGTGATTGCTTGCGATGCATTGCCGTGACGCTGACAATGTGGTGGTTGTAGGATGGGAACCTAGTAATTGAAACAGTGTCGGAGCAACGGGGATGGGCAATCACTGGTGTATGGACACTTGAAGGTGTGTTGTGCCCGTCTATTCTGGATCTCGTGATGTAGCTCCCTAAGAGTACCCAACCTTTGCAGATGACGGAGAGACACACACACGCCGATACGAGTTCAAGAGCAAGAGTCTAAACAAGTCTTTGAACTTGGTTTACAAGAGACAAGCTTAGAACTTCTGTATACGGTATATATAGAATAACTTGCTCGTTGTGTGAATTTTGGTCTGTTTCTTTGATAAGAAACTTTATTGATGATGACTGCATATGCATAATAAAGGAAGAATACGTATAAAAATCAGCCAAGTGCGATTTGTTTTCAAAGCTACTATTTGGCTATGTTAAGACTAGGTTCTGTCAAATCCGCAGGGTCCATGTTGAAACGACATAGTCTGGCAACCAATGCTTGTAATTGAACCAAAGATTGCAATCCATCGAGCAGCCTCATGTGCACGGCTCCGATTTCCTGTCAGGAATTTTCATTAGATGAAATATCACATTGCACTAACATTGCAGCTCTGCGCATGCTTCCCTCTGTAACACTAACTCACATACCTTCAAATAATTGAGCTTATGCCACTCCTGCAACTCATTATTGTACTGCGTGACTTTGGCCATCGTCCCGACAATGTCTAAACACGAATACCCATGACTCCACAATTCAGCTAATCTCGTCAGCGCGACTTCAACGTCTGGTTTGGACGTAGCTCTGATCAAATCTTGTACAATCATAGGATGTGGTTGATCACAGATTTTGAAGACATAATCTGGTTCGATGATGCCAAATCCTGAATGTGTTGATTGAAGATTGTTGATTGCTTGTCGCATGTCACCTTCGGCTGTGAAGATGATTGCCTCTAGCCCTTCTGGTGTTTTCGTGACCTGTGTTTCGTGTGCTGGGCAAGCTAGCAGCAAGAACTGTTCGAGATACGTTGACTATGCGCTTACATGCTCAGCATCACAAATCTCAATTAGCCTCTTCAATATCTGCTTGTCGTTCAATCGAGCATACCGTAGTATTGTACATCGAGATTGAATCGGTTCTATAATCTTACTTGAGAAATTACACGCGAATGCGAATCGTGTGGTTGATGAGTACAGCTCCATCGTCCTTCGAAGCGCCTGCTGCGCGGCTGTAGTCATACTGTAGCGAGTCTGAAAGTGAGAACGTTGCAAAAATCGCGTGATGTTCCACGACACAAACCTGTCGGCTTCATCCAATATCACAATCTTCTGACGACCAGATGGTAGAGTGACATGAGTTTGAGCAAACATCTTGATCCGATTTCTAACTACATCAATACCACTATGAAATAGCAGTGTCTACGTCACTGAAAAGATGACTATGTTCGATAAATGGCGGCATGACATACCGATCATCAGAGGCATTCAACTCCAAAACAGCCTGCTTGTAGTTATCACCCAGCAACTCATGTGCCAGGGCTAATATACTGGTTGTTTTACCAATACCAGGAGATCCCTACCATGATATTCCCTTGAGCACTTTTTCTCGACTAGCTACACCGCACGTCCAAACATACATACGGTAATGATCATGTTGGGACAATTCCCATCTCTAGCAATCATTTGCAATTTCTTCACAGTCTCTTCGTTTCCGACTATATCCTTGAGGAGCTTCGGCCTGTACTTTTCCACCCTGTACAGCAAATTGATAGTTTCATGAGCGGCTGGTCAATGTTGGGGCCTCGAGTAGACACTGACCATGGCATATCGCCTTCCGCACCATTCTATGATCACATGAATATGGAACACTGTCAGAATGGATGAATCGAGGCTGATGCCTGACGATGGTAATGGCTATTATAGACCTAAAGTACAAAGTCCCGATCCCCATGTGAGTATGAAGGACGAGTACTTACTACTTGGGGGCGACTTGCTCCGCCTGGATTAGCGTTAGCGAACATGCTGGTGTCTGGGGTGTCCTCGTGCGCGGCTATCGTAACTGCTCTTGCTGCTTATGTCCTTGCTTGTACCATCGTGGCAGTACATCGCCAATTGACTACCAACCAGATTACCAGGCAAGTGCTCATTGAAGCGTCGTGGAATGGCCAAATCTGCTATAATAATTGGCGGTTCGGGACTCGTGGGTCGACGTCTGGTGGAATCGCTTCTACAAGATGCCAACGTGTCCAGAGTCGTGTCGCTTGGACGGCGAGAAGTGCATGCTGATCAAGTCTGTCCAACATGTACCGATGACCAGAAAGCCAAGGTGCGTAGTGTTGTCTCTGCTCGTTTTCCTACCATATCGTTGGGTTACCCTTGACATCAATTTAGTTTTTGTCCGTAGTGGTGGATTTCCTAAATCTAAGCAAGAACCAAAGTGACTTTGAGGGCCATGATGTGGGATTCATCACACTCGGTACCACTTATAAAGACGCAGGAAGCAATGCCGAGAAGTTCAGTAAGAGCCATACTCCCTCCTTTGTCGTTTGGGGAACACATACTGACAGACATTGTACATCCGATCATAGGGGAAATTGACTACGCGTATTGTCTGAACTTTGCAAAGCTATACCAGCTAGTGAATTCTTCACGACCCACACATATATGTTTGCTCACCAGCGGAGGAAGCAACCCTGGATCTTTCTTCTTATATCCCAGAACCAAAGGAGAGGTAAAAGCGCCACATTGTCCATGTTGCCCCGTCTCATCCTTTCTAACTTGTATTCATTCTCTCAGCTCGAACGCGATTGTGCCAACATTGGTTTAAACAAGCTCACGATCTTCAGACCAGGCCTGCTCGTACCAGCTAGTTCGAAGGATACGAGATTTAACAGCGAAAGAAGCGGGGAATCGGTGGCGCTGAAAATTCTGCCATACGTGAATTGGATTGTGCCAACGCATTTATCTTCGTCAACCACCAGTGTTGGCATAGCCATGTGGAAAAAGGGAATGGAGAGTGTCAGTAAAGGAGCGGGATCCACGACAGTGGAGATACTCGAGAATAAGGATATACGGCAAATAGCGCCCATTTCATAATCTAATATTTGTTATCATTCTTCAGTTTTAGTAGCAGCACTTCCACGAATAGCATCGTCATCGCGACTAGCACTGAGTGTTGCGCGTCCAAATGCGAGTCTATTCTTAAATTCAACTCCATCATCATCGTTGTAGCAGTTCCATCCCTACCTTGTCATGAATTCACACACTATCTGATTCTGTGTATTCGTTCCTGCCATCGTCTGCATGGCGGCGATGGGTTCTGTATAATACAGTGACGACACAAATGTCACATCGTGACAAATAGGGACCTCAAATCACCCCCAGATTATTTACTTCTTCACTCTTGTATTAGTTATTAATTCCCCAGCATATCCTTAGCTTGATAGCACCTTATACTCAACAAAGATCTTTACCAATCTCTGTGATATGCAGGTACTGACGCGATGTATATTCTTGTTGTATAAAAGTCGTACAATCGAACACTACGTGCCACATCGTTGCCCTTTTGTTACTGTGGGACGGTTCCAATTCTGTTCACAACCACCAACACGCATTTCTCTATCCACAATCAAAAGCTAGGC
>QEAN01000258.1:0-31063 GCA_006535955.1 Synchytrium endobioticum | reverse complement strand
AGCTGGATGCTCTATATGCTTGTTCCCATTCGCATGGATGGATGATTTACAGTCTTATCTCACCCTTTCTACTCTAATACTATAGTTTATGGCATCTGCAATCATGTCAAAGTATTTGATCATTGTATTGCTGCTACTCGCACTATTGCATCATGGGTTTGCTGATCCTGAAGATACGGATGCGTTACTGAAACAGCGTTCTGAAGCTCTCCGTGGAGTGAGACCGATGTGTCAGGAGGTGTCCAAGGTGCTCCATTGTTGGCTTAGCGCGAACCTCTATCAACAACTGACAAGGACCAACCACAATAATAGCACCAAAAACAATTAGGAGCTCTACACCAAAAAGTATTTAATAGACTTCAGAATTCCCCGAATGTATGTCGCCTATGCCGGTGTCATTTCGCATGTTAATTGAATCGACAGCGGAGGACGGGTTTACTCATGCAAACCTGATAGGAGGACCCGGCTGTCCTTATATCTTTGGTGGTTCAATATATGGTAGACGTCGGATTTACGAAGAATCATGTCGAGCCCCCACATGCAGGAATGTCACAAGCTGAGCTAGAATTCCGATGGTAGGTCCACACCATGAGCATGGATTTCACACGGCTGCAGTTAAGACGCAATCTCGGCTTTTTATTAGGGAAGCTCTCGCACTTGCCAACTATTTGTTGCCGGGTGGAATACCAGAAAATTACAATCTTATTTGTGTAAGAGGTCGTTTGGCTAGAATTATGTTGAATTCAATGCACGGGTACTGACAAGTAAATCATCATTACTGGATTGCAGCTAGATCTAATGAACAGATATTGGAATCAAATGACGTTTGGATCCGCCGGTGCGCTCGAAGAAGAAGGGAACGTCCATCCAGACGACATGCAGGATATGATGGAGCTTGACAATACTGTAGAAGCAGCTAGTTTACATACCGGTTACCCTGGTAATTGTTTGATTGGCTATGGCAACAGGCATTTCTACTCACAAATCTTTCGTATACGGCTCTAGGTGCACAGGAAGATATCTACAATCCTGGTACTACAAGCCGAGGTGCAGATGGTGAATCCAGGTTGGGCATGCGAAGCAGTGCCCAATTTGAAGGTAGTTCTAGTTCACGCAGCAGCTTGAAGCGCGATGCAAGTGGAGAGGATCCTTGTGCTACGGAGAAGCGTCAGTCTAGACGGCCCCACCTTGGTGGGTGGTAGGGGAACTGGCGCTTGTAGAAAAGTGGTACAGAAACTTGAATATGAAGCTCATGCGCAAATAAAGGACTGATGTATTATCATCGACTGATGTGACCAGATTATGCTCGAAAAGAACAAACTCATCGCGACCGGCAACCGGCGTGCGAAGCGTAATACTGTAGCTGATGCGATATACACCGGTACCGATATAGGCCGGTGCACCCGAAGCTGGACGATATGGACGACAAACTTGGTGTGCACAGCAACAGCGATGCTGGAAATTAGCTGGCCTCAGCCAGGTCTGCATCTATTTTGTGATACTTCACCCTGCGGCAATACACTACCATGAAGATTACGTGAAACACTCATAGACAAAGTACACGTATTTCGTTCAAAAAAGCATCAAGGGGACGTACTCATGTGATATATTGTATACATGATATCTGTAATCTGGATGCAGGTCTTCAGCTACCATAAGGACTGCACTCAGTCAACAGGAAGGAAAGGCACGACCAATCCTCACCTACCACTCAAGGCAGAGCCCAACGACAGCTCTCCAGCCGTAACAGCAGCACCGACGATTCTGGCCAATCTTCTGGTTGACGATTTGTGCTCCCGGAAGCACTTCGCATGTCATTGACGACAATTACGCATAACATGCAAGGCATGCTGCACCGACAGCAATTGATAGCGAAGGAAGAGCTTCTCATCGCGTTTGGTACACCTCTGGGCACGAATGCAGAGGACTGCACAATAGTAATGGCGGCCCCTGTAGGGAGCTAACGATTGTTAAGAGCTGGCAGGCGTCTTCTGCCAAAGGCGCGCGTGTGCATGTACGCGATTGCAGTGGCCATTGGCCCCTGAATTGATTCTTCGTTCCTATATTCATAAAGTACCAAATGGGCTTTTTTTTCGCAGGCAGTAACACGACAGATTCGAGTACGTAGCAAAGGATGGCGAGCGCTTCCAGTAGCAAAAAGAAGGGCAAATCAGCTGAAGAGTCCCAGCCCGATTATACCATCAAACCATCCTCCGTGACTCCCTCGTTGGATACATCGAAATGGCCATTGCTGCTCAAGGTACGTACAACCAGGCTCCTGATGCATGTTTCCCGAATGAAAGTCAGAGATGAACGTGAATTCCCGCCGTATCGCATCAGTGCAAATGACTTTGACCGCTTTTACTGGCTTGACGTGCGCTATCAAAGTGTCGCATCCGTCATCGGTCCTCACCCACCCACAAAAAACACTAGAATTATGACAAGCTACATGTTCGTACTGGCCATTACACACCAATACCGAATGGCACTTCCCCACTGAAACGAGACATCGAAAACTACATTAGGTACCTTCTTCATTACCATACCGGGCCCAATCACAACATCACTCACACCCACCCAACGTATGCATCATCCAGGTATGGAGTCATCAATCTAGACAAACCAGCAAATCCATCATCACACGAAGTCGTAGCCTGGATACGACGTATACTACGAGTAGAAAAGACAGGCCATTCTGGAACGTTGGATCCAAAGGTCACAGGATGTCTAATAGTTTGTGTAGACCGAGCTACAAGATTAGTAAAATCGCAGCAGGGTGCAGGAAAAGAGTATGTCTGTGTCTTGCGATTGCACGACGCGATAGAGTCCGAGAAAAAGTTGTCCCAGGCATGTGGCATGCGTGTATATGTCGGATTTGTTTGCACTTGGTCTCACACCGTACGAACTGAAACTATAGGCGCTGGAAACGCTCACTGGTGCTCTTTTCCAAAGGCCGCCGCTCATATCCGCCGTCAAACGTCAGCTACGTATCCGAACAATCCACGAATCCAAACTCTTTGAGTTCAACAATGATCGTCGGTTGGCTGTGTTCTGGGTTTCATGCGAAGCTGGGACGTACATCAGAACATTGTGTGTACATTTAGGTTTATTGCTGGGGGTCGGTGGTCACATGCAAGAACTGAGGCGTGTCAGGTCTGGTGCTTTATCCGAACAAGTGAGTGTTTGCACCCGCACGTGCATATTATTGCGACTGATTGGTTCTGGCACGTCATAATTCAAAAGGATGCAATGGTAACCATGCATGATGTATTGGATGCCCAATGGGTATACGATAACTCAAAGGATGGTGAGAAGTCCTCAATTTGCCGGCCATCTGCAAAATCACCATCCAACAAACTACCAACCAACTAGAATCGTATCTCCGCAGAGTCATCCGCCCCCTTGAATCTCTCCTAACAACCTATAAGCGCATTGTTGTCAAAGACTCGGCCGTCAACGCCATATGCTATGGTGCCAAGCTCATGATCCCGGGTCTCCTCCGTTACGAAGCCGGTGTCGACATCCACGAAGAAGTCGTCCTGATGACAACAAAGGGTGAAGCTATAGCACTCGGCATCGCACAAATGTCAACGGCGGAAATGGCAACGTGCGATCATGGAATAGTAGCCAAAATAAAGCGAGTCATTATGGAACGGGATACCTATCCTCGACGATGGGGATTAGGCCCTAAAGCGTTGGAAAAGAAAAAGATGGTCAAGGAAGGGAAATTGGATAGGTACGGAAGAATGAATGATAATACACCAGGGAGCTGGAGTCAGGAGTATGTGGACTTTACTGGCGGTGGACAAGGCGGCGCGCAAACTGCTGCTGCTCCAGAACCTGCTTCCGAGGCTGCTTTGAAGGTATGTACATTGTAGCTTGTAGAGGTTTTGTGTACGACCCAATCAGCTAATGGTGCAACATTTGCAAACAGCGTAAAGCAGAGGAAGTAGTTTCATCACCACCTCCGGGCGAGGAACCGAAAAAGAAAAAGAAGAAGAAGGAGAAAGTAGCCGCGGGTGACGATGGCGGCGAGGGCGAGTTACCAAGCACCACTCCAGCATCAGAAGAGAATGGTGAAGTCAAGAAGAAAAAGAAAAAGAAGGCCAAAGCAGCCGCTGAAGGAGATGAAGGTGGAGCTGCCGAGGACTAGTTAACCCATTGCGGCTGTTTTTGCATCAGATTTAGGTTATTCGACATTAGGCCGCGTTGTGTTATCTTTTGTAATTTTTGTAGCACAAATATTTGTGGTTATATTGTAACACGGTCGGAGTCAAGCGGGTGTGGCGAATTTCCATTTTTTTGTGAGGCATTCTGCACTTCGACAAACAATAGATGATCCAAACTACAATACGGAACATACAGATTACAACATATGTATTACAACACCGCGTGTACGTACAGGTCTAATTACAATGTAGCGTTACTATTACTAAACTCCATGGCTAAAGCTTGAATTGCTCTTCAGTGACTCCCTAGCATTACAACAAGTCTCGTCAATGCTTCAACCATCCATCACACAAGACATCAATGAATACAGGATATATACCTTTCCCATGGCAGCAGTAGAAGCAATGCCACCTTGCACTGTCTTGATCATATTGTCATAGTAGTTTGCACCCGACCATTTTTGATGCTGGAGGACATCAACACCATTTTTACGTTCTTGACGTTGGATAGTCTCGACGTATGCCAACATTCCTCGCTGAGAAAAGTCACGAGCAAAATGCTCTGAAACAAGAGCATTGGAATGTAATCTATGTTAGAGGGGTTCAGTAAGTGCTATCAGCGTGATGATGCAATCTGACAGTCAAACCAAGGACTTAGCAAATGACATACCCAGCAAGAGTAATGAATTGCCAACAGAAACCCAGTTTACCCAAGTCACTGATATAAGTCTTCATTTGGTCGTCTGTCATACCGGACGCATCCCAGTTGAACGACGGAGATTGGTTGTACGCCAACTTGGCCCACGGATGCACCTTCAATACACCTTCTGAAAATTCTTTGGCTTGATCAAAGATTGGATATTTAGTTTCCATCCACAACAAATCGGCATATGGTGCAAAAGCCACTGCCCGTGCAATACACCATTTTGTTGAGGGCTTAGCTTGAAAATACCCTTCACGAACCCTTGCGTAATCGGCATTCCAGTATGGTTCTACACCTAGGGATTTAGCCAAGCGTCTGGCTTCCTCAGTGGACATGTGGTCGTATTTGGACAAGAAAGATTCTACTTGGTTCTCTTTTCCTGCCTTTTTCAATGCTTCGGTTACAGCTTCGCCATAAGTCATCAACCCAGCTGAATTGGTCCATTCTTCTTCAACGGCAGCTAGTGCATTACCTGTTCTACCACCAAGTTGAGCAGAATCTAAAACCGTTACCAACGGTTGTAGTTTCGGATTGGTGGTACCGACGATGAATGGATGATCCCTTCGATCAATGTTTGAAGTAATCAGTGTAGCTGCTTCTGCGTCGGTACGAGCTACAATTAGATTTTCGACACCCATGACATCGAATTGCAAACGTATAGCAATCAATCGGCTAATATGTTCAGAAATGGGGACAAGGACCTTGCCAGCCATATGACCACATTTTTTGGTACCTGGTGCTTGATCCTCAATGTGAATACCTGCTGCACCTCGCTCTACAAACATTTTGGCTAGTTTGACGATGGCTGTGATACCACCGTGACCTGTATCAGCATCAGCGATCAGTGGTCGAAGGTAATCTACATAAGGAGTTTTTGCTCGCTGAGCGGTTGACATTGTGAATCTATCTTCTCGTTGTTTACGGTCGTGGAAGCACTGAGCAAAGAATAAATGCTCCACTTTGTTTGGCACAGTGTCCTGATTGTGATAAATTGGAGTGAGAAGGCGATGACCTGGCAATGGATGGATGCACGGAAAACCTGCTATTAATCAAACTCGAGGATCCAGTTACCCTGCCATACACCTTCCATTTAAAAAATATCCGCCAAATGTTTTGTATACCCTCATCGTTACAGCTTCACGTGCTTGAGCATTTTCGTGAGGTACGTACCATAGGATAGTCAGCCAAATCTGGACCAGGTTCATTTGAGGTAGAAGCAGTAGACGAGCATTGCCAACCAGACACATATACAGTTTCTAGATATTTAGCCATCTGTGTCACTTGTACTGGGTCCAGAGCACCGTACGTGAATGAGGCAGTTCTGTTCGCTTGATGGGATTCCAATAAAGCCCATAGTTTTTTGGCCATCTGGTCTGAAGCGTACGACTGCTTCAATGTTCCTCGTTTCGGAATGACTAGTGTGGCCTTTGATGTTAATTGGGTGGAGCGAATGTGCAGTGACTGAAGTGTAAAACGGTACCATCTGCAGCAGAGTAAGGACGAGTTACTCTTTTGAATCGAGGGGATTGCCACCATCGCTCGACTTGCTGGACTTCATGGTCGAAAGCTCTTTGTTCTTGGGCTAGGAATCCTTCCGTCATGTTTCTGATATGGTTGTGGTTTTTTCTGAAGTCTGCTGTTTCTAAAGAATACACTGGCAGGAAGCAATCACAAGACCCACGCGCTACTTCAGTTTTGTATGGGGAGAGGGAGCCGTGCGCGTGGGATCAGCGATGTATGCATCATGTGAGAGACCTCGACACAGACACTCACGTGACATGTGGGGCTCAGCGATGTCGCGGTTAGTCTTTGATTGTATGATTTCTACACAACAAGAATATACATCCAGATGCGCTTGCAAATGTTCTTGGTATTTTTGACAACATTCGGATGAGCGAGAACGATGAGTTCCTATCCTCTCCTCCTTCTGACAAGTTTTTGAGATGTTATTCTGCACTTTACCTTTTCACGTGACACAATACCTGTTTGACAGTTCATGAAATACTGTATGCGGCTCCAAATCCTCGCAGCGCACGGTATTCCCCACTATACACTTTGCGCAATTTCACTTGATGATGATGGAGTATGCACAATGAATGATGGAAACGTTTCCGTATCGAATCCAACACTATTCATTTGTATACTGTATGCTTTTCAATACAAGATCTATACATGTCTATGCGTGTCTAGGCTCAAAAAGACCTGTATTGTCCATGTCATTTCACAATACCTATGACTGCTCAATCATCACCTTCATCGTCGTCTTCGTCTAGCGAAATTTCGGGCAATACTATATCCTCACCATCATCTTCATCATCTGAACCTTCAAGTGGCCGGTTTGACGCCTGCATCACCGATCGGGAAGGAGGCTGTTGGTTGAACAGCCCCAATGCCTGAGATGATGTTGCAATGGATGCGAATGTACGAGTAGTGGATAATGTATTTCCAAATGGTAGAGATTCTCCTTGCACTGGAATTGACGGTAAGGCCTGTACTGGTTGAGAAACCGACAACGGGATAGGTAGCTGTTGATGCAGATTTGTGCTATTGTTCTGTATCTGGATCGAGAGTGAGCTTTGTTTGGGTTACTACCATAACGGTCGCCCAAGTTAGTTAGCTAAAACTTACGTCTTCTGATGCAGATATTGTCCTTGTTCCAACGGCATCAGAAGCACTTGAACTGATGCCATGCATAGCAGCTAGAGCATCAGACGTGCCGAGTCTCTCTTCTCTGACCTCCTGCGGTACAGTGTCTGGCTGAGGCTGTGGCTGAGTCGACATTGTATGTCTAGATCCGTCGATGCACTTCTCCAGATGCGATGTCGGTGTGACTGCTGCTGTACCTCCGAATATTGTTTGGGATGTACTACTGACATCCGTACTGCCAGCATGACGAGACACCAAGGTCGGCACTCGCGGATGCATCATGAATTCAAAAATTTCCAATCCTTGCACACATATCTGTCTTACCTGCAAGGAAAATAGCCTTAGCGAAATAGATGCGATCTACATAGCAGGCATCACCACGTACATCATCATTTCCCGAATGTAAACCACCAGCGAACAACCTTGTTGCAGCTGATAATATTGGCATTGAGATGGATGGACCATTCCCGGAGACTATGCTAGTCAACAGACAAGAAAACAAGTGTGGCGTTGGTACAGAACGGGCATGTACTTGGAAGTGAAGGGTGGCCGTGAACAGAGATGACTGGACTTGTTGCACAAGTTGTGCGGGAATGGTTGTTTTCTTGAGAATCAAGTCGAGAACTTTCGGTGATTGCGCATTTGGGTCAGCTCTCGGCCGAGAGTAAGTTGTATCAAGAGTCTGTGACATACCGGATAGGGCAGCGTGGATGTCATTCCCGTCAGCTTTATGAGATATTTGAGCTGGAGTGTCTAGCTTGCGCCTTTTGGATTGCTATTGAGTAGAGATTCGTTTATCTTTTTGAAAGACGTACTTTGCCCATGCTGCAGAGGGCGGTACTTACAGACTGAGCGGACAATGCATGCAAGTCGGTTGGTGACTCAACCACTAATAGTCCACGGACTGTCGATACGATGGTTTCGGTAACTTTCACCGGAAAGTCCTTTAGCGACTTTGAAAATGGAGATGGCGGGCCAATCATATTCAGACACATTTGTGCTGTTTTGTACCATTGCTGTGACAGAAGGCTGCATTTGTTAGAATCACGTTAGCAATTCACAACTGAGGCAACCTCCGACAAGCCGCACTTTTGATCATTGATGCAGTTCCAGATTAGGGACATTGCATTCCAAATTGATTCAGATCGGACCATCATGGCTGGTGCTAGCCTACAGCGAGAATTGGGAATGCTGGTTCTTGTAAGAAGTCGAGAGTGATAACATCAGAAAAGTGTACCTTTTTACACATGTCTCTAATAACTGTAGTGTCTCTAAATGGATTAACGGCATCAAAGCACGAAGACTACTCCTGGTGTTCTTATTGAATTCTCTCGACATCTACTTTCATAGGAGGCACGACTGTGGAAAATCCATACAGAAAGTCATCCAAGTAGTGAGCCACTTACTAGAATGAATTCAACACTGCCAGCTACACGTTCAAAGAGTCTCAACAGGTGTTGTTCTGATATGGATACTTGCCTGCTCCAACTTGACCTATATCAAGAGAGTCGGCGATGTGTACCTCAAAGGCGCAAAAAAAGGATATGCGAGGCATACCGCAATGAGACTTTCAGGACTCGCATCAGTATTTGGATACGTCGAATGGTGTCCGTTTCTAGATCTTTATCGCTACCGTTTCTTTTTATGGGTTCTATATGCACGAATGTAGCCTTGAATGTCTTCTGGTCACAACAAAATGGCTTCCTGGACATAACATACTATTCATCGCGGTACTCTCACTTTTGTGACAGAGTAGTTCATCAAGCGATTGATGTATGGAATTCACCAACTGCTCTAACGGCTCGGGGTCAGCTGCTGACTGCTGCTGTGATGATGCGCCGACTTTCGGCCTCGTCATACACCATTGTCTAACAATCTGCTCAACGTCGTGCTCGGATGCTTCTGTGTTGTGTTGCAGCAGGCGCTTTAAAAGTTCTTGGGCTCGTTCGCTATTACTTGACGAGCCTAACGCATACATGGTAATAAGTATATATGATGGTATGCGTTCCAAGGTTCTAAATACAACGGACAATTCTTACCTAGGGCACGCATAGTACTATGTATATATGATGGTATGCGAGTCTAGGGTTGCGTGAAGGAAAAACAAGACGGATTCATAATCCTCGTTCCAGGCCATATTACCTATACACGTAAGATATTACAGTACGCGACTTACGCTAGTCTAGCAGTCTATCTAATAAGTTCGTACTCAAATCTGGTGGGCCATCACGCGCTCCTATGTTTGTGCGACGCCGCATCGACACGTTGACATTGTGTGCGACTCGGTGCCTGAACGGCGACCGCGACGCACAAAGTCACGGCGAAGATCCGTGCACGTTCCAAACATAGAGAGCACAGTCTGCATAAATGCTTTGTGCAAATCACCATTGACACCTCGATAACAATAATACGATAGCAAACGGTAACGACACCATCAAACCAAACGGCCATCGCATCCACCCGCAAGTATATACAATGGCTTACATAGAATACATGACTAAACTCGTACTACTCATGCCTCTGCTTGATTTTGTGGATTCTTCGGACTACATTGCGTTGGTGAGTGACAAAGGGTAGGGAAAAGCCACCGAGAATGTGACAAATGACGTACCTGGTCTTCCAATTCTGCGCACACATTTTGAATGCGGCCTTGTGATCCAATGCAGGATTATCGGCCTTGACTTTGCCCAGTTCATCCTGTTCAGTCAAGTAACGACAGGTCATACTCCCACGTAGAGGCAAGTGTGGATGCTAATAACGGCGTCATACCTTCATGTACTGATTATATGCAGAGATCTTCCTGCCACCTATGCCCGATGATGCGATGTGTTACGACGAAAATATGGAGTGAGGCCATCATCATGCTGGAGTATGATGCAGTCCAGATCCAAGATCAGACGATCATCTAGTACTCATGAGCATCTGAATGGCATTATTACACCTCGTCACTCTTAACATCCACATGTCAGAACATGATGATTGATATATGGTGAGCGAGGCAGATCCGTCACATACCACCAGATGCGGCGGTCTCGGTACTCTTTTTCTTTGACTTTTCAGCTCTAGGCATCTAGGGGGAGCTTTCTTAGCTTCACATGAGACCATGAAGAATCCACGACCGTTCTATCTATCAATGTATCAGTTGCACAGCATCCAGCCCACTTCCGGCACGTACATTAAGCGAGGATGATGGTCTTCCTGATCGAATTAGCGGGGTTTTATGAGTGACTGTACTCCAGGCTTTTGTTGTTTGACCTCTGCATTCGTGCCCAAGATTGTACCAATCAACCAAACTGTGAGAGACCCCCGACACCCACTACACCACTACACCCCGACACGACGACTCACGTGACATGTGTGTGGCGATGTGGCACTTAGTCTTCGATTGTATGATTTTCTACACAACAAGAATACACATCGCATCCATCCATCCATACAGCGTGCTCATCCAGCGACAGCTACATATCAACTTACGATCGTCCACATCAACCCGAATACAACACAAACAGCATCCATGAAAATCATTCCACTTACGTAGCTTACTTTTTCGCGGATTTTCACGCCGCCTAGAGAGCCTTTCGGCTATTATTCGTACGTGTTGGCGCATGTTAGCGTAATCGGATAACGGTATGAGGCATGAGCCCGTGAGCCCGTGAGCCTGTATGTGCTTTCTCTTACCTTCTTGACCAATACACAAGGTGTCTTTTTCAACTTGGACGAAGGAAAAGTCCTTGAGCCTTTGGATCGGTCCAAGGCGCTGGGAAAACGGAACGAGCGTCTAGCTCGTATTTCCGAGCCTAGGGCCGTTTTAGTAGCCAACAGAGGGAACAGAGGGTGAGTGTCTTTTGTGATTGTTGCCACATTTTGGATGGATCATAAGCAACCAGATTGTTGGAATGCTACCTATTTCTGTATCAGTCTTCTAGAACCTTGTCTAACATCATATTCATGTAGGTCTTTCCGAAAGACCGTGCGAGAGGTGGCTGGTGTCGGTCAAAATGTTTCAAAGACGCCTTTATGAAGAATCCCTCCAAAGGCCGTCTTTTAGACGAGATGTTCCTGTTGCCTCCGGAAATGCTGGTAAAAAGTAGATATGTGCTGGACAATAGGCAGCGACGCTACGTCCGCACATCCAGCTTCAAGACCAACGGCCTGGTTCTGTCAATGCTGTGGATCGGCACAACCAGCAAACCGTCACCAGCCGATCGTAAGGTGGAAGATGTCATCAACCTCCCCAACATCTTCAGCAATAAATCCATACAATCGAGCCACCTGAAACACAGACGTTGCTTTGTAGTCAGCAATAGCGCATTAGGCTAGTTAGAGTAAGCTCTCTTATCATTCTCCCTAGCTAACGACTACAATATTCTGTTGTCGCCAAGTTAGGGAGTGTTTACTGACATTACGACCTCACAGCGGTGCGGTTGTATGGTCGACAATTTCATTAGCATAAATAAATAAATAAAAGCAACAACAGCAATGATCAGATACTCGGAACCCCAAGATAAGATCCCAGCGCATCCTTACCATGCTTCGCAGCTGAAACGAGACGAGAAATGTTGGTACCAGCAATCTGGACTGCCAATGGCATATCGAGCCGATACGCAACACCCGTCATGGCTGCCCCGACACAAGCAGCATAGAATGCACACGTGAATGACGACTTTGGCCGTTTGTAATTGGGGATGTACTACATTACAACGTCAACATGAGTCTTGCGTTTGTTCCAGCGTTCGTAATCGCAGAATACAACACTCACGTCCAAATCCCATTCGCTCCATCTAACCCACGCCAGCTCAAGCCACTGATGCGTCGAGTGGTATGGATACAGACTGTGGTTCTTGCCCTCGTTATTACCACTGCGGTACCATGAATTGCACCCCGGGCTGGAATTCCATACCTATGGTATTACATGGACAACCGTAGGCGCGTGTCGTGGGGACGGCGGACAGGGACGCGGGACTTACCCGTGTGGCTAGCACGGCTTGCAGCTTTTTGTTGTATTCGGTTTGCAGCTCGCGCTTAGGCTGCATCGCCCGCACGCCCCTTCTCTGCATGCCGCGGATTGCCTGCACCATGAACCCCACCTGGCCTAATCCGCTTGAGATTAGCTTGTTGATCAGCTTGTGTGCAGAAGGGGTCAACGTACACTCGATAGTATGGACAGTCGAGAAAGTCCCCGTGCCAGAATTCGGACCGAGAGAAATACTATCGCGGGGAGGAGGGAAAAGGATTAGGGAAGCGTCGGGCAAAGGCTTTCGCGATGTGTTTACAAGTAGTTGGGGAATCCGTGCGTCATGCACAGCCGGAAGGTCTCGGGCCCAGTATGTTCCCACGCCTGCGCCAGCGTCTGGCCAAAGGCCTCGATTGGCAGTGGCGGTCGGACCGTCACGTCGGTTTCAAATCCGGTTGCGCAGATGACCGTGTCGAAGCTGCGTTTGGTAGTGGTTGCTCCGTTCCTAGTACCATGCGTGTTATACATGCCAAATCCACATGTCGAATGCACCAGCACACACAAACATACGTTCGCGTCACAATGCCATCTTTTTCGAAATGCTCAATGGGGTCCGTAACTAGGTCGACGTGGGGCATCTGGATCGTGTCCAGATATCGCTCGGTCGGCAGCATGCGTTTGCACCCCACATCGTAGTCGGGGGTGATTTTGGCACGCAGCGTGTCGTCCTTGACCTGGCGCTTGTACCAGCTCAGCAGGTACTGGCGGACAACCCATTGAGCTGCGGAGCCGCGTGTCATCATCTGCGGACGCGGATTAGATCGGGATTAGTTAAGGGGCGGACCACGAGCAGAGTGAGAGGGAGAGGGGGGGATAAAAATACGTACGGGGAAGACTGCAAAGTCGCCGATCAGGAATAGCAGGTTCCGGAGTATGCGCATGGCGCCCGGGACGTATCGGAAGATAAACTTGGCGAGTGCCGAGAATTTTGGATTCCGTTTCGGCAGCACCCAGGCTGGCGTCTAGTTAAATAAATGCATCTTAGGCTCCTGCCGCACGTTCCGGCTCTTCAACTTAAAAAAACGGAGGGGAACGTACACGCTGGTATATGGTCAGCGACTTGGCTTTCGGCGCAACGGCCTGGATGATCTGCACCGCAGATGCGCCTGTGCCAATGACCGCAACGTGCTGCCCGTCCGTAAAGTCCTTTGGCTTGTTCCATCGCGCCGAGTGCAGCAGTGTGCCGCCAAATTCGCGCAGGCCGCTGATCTTCGGCCAGCTCGGGAACACGAGGCCGCCGGCACCGGATAGCAGGATGTCTGCCTCGTAGGTCGACGCGGTGCCGGTTTTGCGGTCCGTGAGGAAAAGCGTCCAGCAGTATCGCTGCGGGTCCCATTGCGCGGCGGTTACCTCTGTGCTGAATTGGAAATACTGGTGGAGATGGTGGCGTGTGCACTTGCGAGAGGGGTTGGGGAATTGGTTGGTTAGGACGTTGAGCGAGGGTTCCGTTGTCGATGCATGGGATGTGGCGCTGGATACTCACGACGCTGTCGAGATAGGCCCAGATTTCTGTCGACCCCGCATACGCTTGCGACCAGTCGGGATTCAGATCCCAAGAGTACGAGTATGCATGGCTGGCAACGTCTGTCGTAAAGTGGCAGTGAGTCGCATGCGATGGGCCCAGTTATGGTCATGGTCACAGTACATACCACACGCGGCGCCAGGATATGTGTTGTCTCGCCAGGTCTAGTAAACATTTCGAAAATGTCAAATTCGGACAAGACGGACTCTGGTGCGACGACGACACCAAGAATCCATAGCGTTATAAAAATAGCAACGAGAATCTTACCCCGCCAAGCTGTTCAGCGAAATCAAAGGCCCGGAATGAGGTGATGTCTTCATGTTTGAGCCTGTAGGCAGCGTCGATTCCTGTTATTCCGACACCAATGCAGGCTACCCGTGGTCTGTAGTAGTTGGACATGCTGCTGCCTTGTAACTGTTCGTATCTAGATTCTGGTTGAGTCGAGGTTGCGTCCCTTGATGCGGGTTGCACATTGAGTGAGAGGGCAACATGACGGCGCAAGACACGGGAACATGGAGGCACCTGCGCGTACCTACGCGTACGTAAATACGACAATACAATACACTCTCACCTCTGGTTCATCGCAAATTTATCTGCTAAAGTAAAAAGTAGTAGATCCAAGGTTCGCTCGCTGAGTGAGGGCCGCAAGCAGCGAAAGCTCCATAGTTTAGTAGGTGACAAGTAGACGAGAGGCGGCAAGACCGTGTATGTTGATAGGGTGCACGACATGCCTCATCCGCGAAATCATCCATTGTCGAGCACGCGTCATATGCCACATGCACCTTCTGACCCGAATGATTGATTTGATGTACGTGAAATAATGACACTATCACGTGGACGCCATGTTGTAGCATGCAGAGAACCATGTCTGTCGAGTGCTATATGCATTAGCCTCGTATACTGGGTCTACAAGCTGCTGCACAACTTTGCGTGCCTTAAGAAGCGACTTTGCACACACAGCCCTTTCTACATCCTTCCCACTCAACAACGACTCTGGAATACTAAGCAAGTAAGTACGCTGCTGCTTTGATATGATCTGAAGGAGCAACAAGTGATTGGATGGGCGCGCCATTCCAATGCACACCCATGTCTTATGGAGCCAGGATCTAACACTTGATTGTCCATCATTCTAGAAGGCTTACTCTGTCCCTCATCCAATCCACATATCCCATATCCCATATCCGCAGCATGACTGTTGCACTGTACTCCCTTTTGGCAGTCTTGCTGGCCTCGTCGGCTTTGGCGGACGATCCTGTCAACAATACGTTCGCATATGCAACATTCGATAGCGCTAGCATTCATAACGGCATTGGTGGCTATGTCAGCTTCCAGCAGTCTGGCGATGGCAAAGGTATGACAAGCACACATTTTACTATGGACTTTCTTGGCTCTCCACATGTACTAACCGAACCGAGCATTATAGGCAGCGCAGTCCGGATCCGTGCAGCCGTGACGGGTCTTTCCGCACTCAACCAAGAATCGTTCCTATGGAGCATCAACGCCCTTCCCGTGCCATCGTCGGGCCAGTGCGAGGCCACGGGGGGCCACTATAACCCTGCCAATATCCAAGAAGGAAAACAAGCCTGCACCGAGGACGATGCGCTCTTTTTGACCAATTGTGGTACGTATGTGCTTTGACAAGTACGTTTTACACACTGTTAACACGGCCTGTATTTTGGCACGCAGCGGCAGGAAACCTGGGCGAGAAATTCGGCGCAATGCCCCGAGACGGCACCAAGACCGGAATCGATCATACATTGAAATTCGATGAGATTCTGGGGTTATCTGTAGCCATCTCGGCAAAGGATGCGCCAAAGACCGTGCTGGCGTGTGCCAACATTGTGCTTGGATCTGGACCTGGATTGGATAATGGCAATAGAGGCCGAGTTGCTGGAAAGACGTGCAGTTCTAGCAGCATTGTCTAGTCGTTACTCGTGGATAAGCTATCTTTGGGGTAGTGCTGTGTGTTCTTTTTTTTGCATCGTTTCCATCGTTATGGGTTCAATTTCGTTACTTTCGATACAACATGTTATGGCATAAATATAGATGTCTTTTTCTCATATTGTCAGTAAATCCTCACGTGCCGAGTAAGCACCCAATAATAGTACAGGCCGTGAGACGACACGTGTTTCCAAACAATCCAATCTGAAACAGACATTATTGCTAGTGGTAGAATTGCATGGACGCATTTTGACACACGCGCCAAGATATCAACGGAGCAGCTGTTCGTCTCACAGCAGTAATTTCAGTACATGCAGCCGACGCGATTGTTAACATATTTGAACATATATTTTCCACACAGATAACACGAGCTAAAACGTGTACAACAAAGTATAAAGGCATTCAAGTGATGTGATCCTCGATTGATGAAATCATTTAGCGCTGGGTTTGGGTTTAGCTGCTGCTGCCGCCGGAGACGCCTTAACGGGTGTCTACATCATCAATGCGCATGTTAGCTCTGCGTATCATCAGAGCACCATCATCAAGAATTTACACGCACATTTTTCTTTGGTGAAGCCTGTGCTTTGTTTACGTTGCCGTTCTTGGCACCTGCTTGAGCCTGATTCCAAAGCATTATGTTAGTTCCTACTTGGATGAATGACGAGACAAGGGTACGAAAAATACCGTGGCGGGGACATTGTTGACAGGAGCCTTTGGTGCAGCTCCACCATTTACTGGGGTCTTGCTAGCCCCACCATTTGCTGGCTTGTTGGTGGCTACAGTCGCGTTTTTATTGTTGGTAGCCACACCATTTGCTGTCTTGTTGGTAGCTTCAGTTGCGTTTGTATTGTTTGTACCTCTGCCGGTACCAGGATCGCCTCTGATAGTTCCACAACTAATTCGTGTCTTGTTGGCATCGTTTAAATGAATTACCACGGCTTTGTCGAGGATATCTTCCAATGTAAAGAGGTGGGAGATACAGCTTTTGGAGCCACTGAAGGTTGCGGGTGAGCGAATGTTAATAACTAGTCGACTTTGCCCCAAGGTGTGAGAACGAAACATGAGCATACCTTTCGCCGATCGCCTCACATTGCCCGGCAAGATTGCCTGTAGCACAGGTGGCAGCCTAAAGCGCGAAAGATGTGAATATTTGGAGACATTGAGAAAAAGACAGAGATGTGGCCACTTACAGCGTTGTTTGGATCGCACGTTTGTAGTTCGTCAACGTTCAGTAGATTGAGGTGGCCTATGTTTTTGAGATGATGGATACCAACGAACCAACCCCAGTGAAAGAGAAGCATTGGCTCAAGGGCTCAAGACAGAGCGAACGTACCACCGGCAGAAGCGCAATTGGTTCCAGATACTGCGCTGGCATGAATATGCCACGGGAATTCTGGACCTGGAGCCTGAGCAGTGCCGAGGCCCTCGATGGACGCCTTGATTCGAGTTGCATTCTTTCCACTGGCTGTAAAGGTCACTGTGCCGGTGACTCCGAATGCGCCATTCAGGGTAGCAGACAGTCTAGATGTGGATGAGAGTGGGTCATGAGTAAAACCTCATTATGTGACGCGACCTTCCAGCGACGCATGCCAAGGGCACATACTGGGCATCAACGGCAGACCATAGAGCAGTGCAGGCCAGAGACACTATGACAGACGAGCATCTCATGTCTGTGTAGTTACAAGGGTTATCTAAAATTGAAAGTAGGGGTCAACACCTTGTCCGATCGTACAGTTCGTATCGATCGTGTACACCGATGTTCAGCGACTAAAACGCACCGTGACTGTCTGATGGGGCTTCAGAGGCTTCCAGTTGTTGAAAAGATGATTGAATTGTTGAGATCAAGTTCGGATCCGAAAGGGCAGGCGATAAGGAAATGTTGGCGATTTAGGGGACTTGGACATATAAAACCTGGAAGCAAATTTGACGCATTGAAGCTCATGTCTTGATAAGATTTCCTTTATTATTGCTGGATACTTCCACTTTCTTTTTCGTATGTTCCTGTCGTTTGCATTCGCAGTTTTTGTTTTGTTTTGTTTTTTTTCTGAAAATAGAAAATGCGTTTGGTGTAATGTAAATTCACCTTGCGTGTAACGAATCTACGCGAGATTGTTACGTAATACGCCTACCACGCGAGCATTGTTGTGCCAGCGTGATTAGACGCGTTCGATGGCAAGATATAAGACTAATTATACTTGTCAATGACCGCTCGATCCAGTCCAGCCTGCTATAGGCTCGTATCTGCTGTATAAATAGATGAAACCCCCCTTGATCACTCGAACCACCTCGCGACATGAACAGAATGAGTACGGTACCAGGTGAATATAAGTGGAATACAGGAAATGCGTCCTTGCACCCGCGCTGCCTCAATCCCCCTCCATTACCCATGCATTACACTGAGCACACATTAAAAACAGGGCTTTTGGCATGGAGGGCTGGGGCCATCCTAGGCGGCTTATCTGTTGTGCTCGGCGCGTTTGGTGCGCACGGCCTACAAGCCAGGATGGCCAGGGTGCCCGATGGCGCCCGTCGTCTTGACAATTGGAAGACGGCGGCTCAATATCAAGCCATACACTCCTTGGCGTTGTTGGCTCTGAGTGCCAAGCAACATCAGTTAAGATCTTTTAACAACACGGCTACATATCTCTTCGTTTCAGGTACCTCTTTCGGCCGTGTCATTTCTGTCGGGTTAAATATCGCCATGTGCTAGGAATTGCTGGTTTCTCGGGATCCCTATACTTGATGACATTGGACACCGAGAGAAAGTACACCGCAATGCTAGGTGTGGCAACATTGTTGTACGGCTGTAGTCATGTAACGGGCCCAGTACTCATGCTGCGACAAGTGATCTTTAGGACCTATTACTCCTCTAGGCGGAATGACATTAATAGGCGGTTGGGTAGCCTTGGCACTCTTGTAAATCATTCCGTTTATCAAGGAATACCAAAAGGAAAGCAACGGAATGCAAATCATCACGTGTCTATCGCGCTTTTTGTCTCGTTTTGTCTCGGTGGCCCATTGAGCGTGAAACGCACCTTTATAGCACAATATTATGACTTTCTTGCAATTCTTCCACCTCCGATAGCCTCTGATAGCCAGTTGTTGTCTGACGTTGGAGCTCCAACCACGGGATCACTTGTGGGTGTAGCCTTACCATCCCTCGCTCACAAACGTGTCGGTGAGTACATATGGAAGCGTCGTTGATGCCCGGATCCCTTGTGCATCGTTCCGTCTGCGCTCTTTACCGTCCGCTTTCCTCACTAACAATGCCCTTCGCACTTACAATACAGGGGTCCTCCAAATCTAGCATATTCGCTTAACATCCGCAACGCCGCTACAAAGATGTATTTTTTAGAAGCCGTAGTCGCCATTCTTGCTCTCGTACCATCTGTTTATAGCCTGGCTGTACCTGGATCCACCGCTACCGCCACCTTCAATGCTGGGGGCCTCTCTGGAGCCGTCTTGTTTCAAGCATCTGGGGATGGCCCCAAGGCCGCGACTCGTATTCACGCTAAAATCACGCAAGTATACTCGCACGCCGTTCTTATAGCTGTCTTGATTGCTCACACACAAAATAAAAGTGGCTTGAAGGCTGGGCCCGGCGGCGAATCCTCTTTCATGTGGGCCGTTTATAACAATGCTGTCAGTGGCGCGGCTTGTGATAACAGTAACGGTACGTCTTTTGTTTTTTTTTTACGTAAATCTTTGTTGCTCAAGGTCTTACCATCTGTTATACCATTCGCATGTAGACATGTGGGACAAGTCCAATATTGACCTAGCGACGACCAATTGTACTACAGACGACAATCTTTTCTCGACGCAATGCCGTACAGGTGACATTGGTCACAAATTTGGCTTGATTCCCTTGGCGGGCAAAAAGAGCGGCATCGTAAGCACTAGTGCTTCCACGAGTGTGCCCGCATACGTCCGCTAATTACCACACAACAGGATCACACATTCACCCTGGATCAAGTAGTTGGGAAATCGGTCATTATTTCCGATTTCAACAATAAACCACTGGCATGCGCTGTCATTCAGTCTGATGGTCCTATTCAAACTGTTCCCTCGAACGTGCCCAAGGTACCCAAGAATGAGTCACCGACGGCAACTAAATCAAAAAAGTCACCGAGTCCAAAACCGGAGCCGACTTCTTTTTAACAAGTGATACAAGGAGGCAGGTATGGCACTTCTGAATAGCTATGTCTGAATGTCATTCTGTGTGCAATGCTGCATATTGGATGCTGTGTTTTCCTTGTTGATTGACGTGTTGGAATACATATACTATCGCCGCAATCATGAAAATTTAGTCACTGCTGTAACGAGCCAAATGTTATGAACTTGATAGTGTTGTTGATTGCACGCGGATTGACTCTCACCAATGAGATAAAAGTTAGTTTTCGAGCTCCTGTTTTCTTAAATGCACTAAAGCTATAAAACAATGTGCTTGTGAAAACAGTAGACAACAGTTAGTACGTAAATTGCACATCAGCACCGGACTCTATCATCTCAGCCTTCCGATTATATCGTGTAGAGAAGTATGATAAGTTAGCTTCCCGTTCAATTGCACAGTAAGTTGATTTGTGTAATCGACGGGAAGGGAGGAATTGGAAAGCCTCCTTATTTATAGTGATATTACATCTCAACTCATTGACCCTCTCAACCATCTCCAATATCCGTTCTATTCTAAGCAACCCCTAATCTTGATTGAGATGTACATTTCCCTTAAGCGTTCACGACAGAGCCTGATATTGCAACATATCGCAACATGTACATGTGATGATGCACTCGTTCGAAAAACATGTCCGGCAGGTACCGTTTTGCAGAAATGGGATTGTTACCGCCATTTTATTGTCCAGGACGCCAAATGACGCGATAGGGCTGCTGTACTTGAAGGAAGTTGCCGTTCCTCTCGCTGCACCTTGGGTGTTGGGGTGTTTCGATGGTTGGAGATTTACCACGGTTGTGATAAAAACCGCAGGCTCATACACCAGCGATCATTAACACAAAAACTACAAAGGCAAATTTTCCCAATTGTAAGACGTCCATTCAAAGATTGAGGTATGCTGTACATTCATGTTATTGGAGCTTCCTGACTCGAGCTATCTTGATCCTCCACTTACACCTACTGACATTATATCGCCAACCCAGCCACACTATCTCTCTCAACAATGTCATCCAAATTGACCACTCTCTTAGTCATCCTCGGCGCCTTTGCCGCATCAACCGTCCATGCTCAGCAGCAACTCATTGCTAGAATCGATCAAAACACCAAGCTTAATGGATACTATCGGTTCACAAAACAGCAGGGTGGAACAGCGATCAGGTTCAAATTGACAACGGGCGTCGATAAATTCCAGGGACCATTGATTTATCATATACACGAGCACGCCGTGGTTGGAACGGACTGTAAAACCTCTGGAGGTGGGTGTGCTGATTTTGTGGAAATAGTGACGGAGGTGAGACTAATTCAAAGAGAACTCATGTTCTAGGTCACCTCAATTTGAAGGGATTGCCTCTGACTTCTCAATGCTCAAGTAATCCAGCTGAATGGGAGGCAACATGCAGTAAGCCTCACCTGCACAACAACAACTACTATTTCCGATTCTCAATGTCTTCCGGTCCCCTTTAGTCACGGGATTGCTCAGCGACAAGTTCGGTCCCTTTTACAAGAACAGTGGCGTAGAGGTGATTGATCCGACTTTCACTCTAGGTAATATTTTCTGCCGGTTGATCAGAATCAGTTCGTATTCCAACTAACCACAACGAGTGCCAAACACTAGACCAAATCGCAAACAGATCAATTGTCATTCATGATGCCAACAAGACAATGATTGCTTGTGCTAATATTGTACCGGACAACAACATCCTGGCTTCCCCGATTGTGAACTACAAGCCTACCAAACTCCCTGTTGCTAATGGCAACCCCGTGCTTGTTGGTGGTCTGGCAGTACCCACTTCCTCCAAGACTTCGACAAACCCGAGGCCTACTGCCGGACCCAAGGACAAGAATGTCAAGCTTGGCGATCTTGGTGGTGCCACTGGAAAGGCCTGCATTGAATAAGCCAGGAACGGTGCATCTCTGTTGCATTCTTGGTTTCTAGATCTCGTTTTTTGACGCTGTGTGCCTTTGTCGCCACCACTTTCAATAAAGAATTTCATGACATGGATGGGTTGTCTTGATAAAAAGGGCTACATTTAAAGTGTCCAACATATGTTTCCAGTATTGGTGCTGCCCTTTGCGAGGTTTGCAAACTTGCCCGTTGGATATGGCGTTTTTCGTGAACGTGCGTCCGCTAATGCTCATGATCGGGAAGCCAAGCACGTCGCACTAGCACAAACAAACAAACAGATTCAAAAAGAGAACTCTTACTGTCTATTACAATCAATCGAATAATCCGAGAATAAGCATCGTGATGCAATATACCAAAACCAAACGCACTGGAGGGCGAGAGGCTCTGACCATCAAGGCGCATAAATGAGATTTGCCGTGCCAATGTTGGCGCACGCGACAATATTCGTACGATTTTTTGACGAGGACACCACGACACTTCGTCCTTGAGCCAGATTCAAATCGAACGATGGATCACGGAAAGATTGGAGCGCCGTCCCGTCAGGTGCTTGCAGATCTCCTCCCTTGTTACTCATGGCACCCATGGGGCACGTCGTGTTGAAATTCTCTGTATCGCCAGTATGGCACGGTGTAGATCGGGTGTTGATGTTTCGTGGATTATATATCCGGCCTATAGGTGCGCAGAGCATGAATCAGTGGAATGGGGGACGCGGGGTTCCAGATGGTGCGCGTACCCGTAGTAGTGCAGTCGAGATTCTTGACGGCGAACTCGCCAATGTGCCATGTGAATGCAGTGTCGCCCAGCGCGGGGACTAGCCCCGTCAGGGCGACGTGAATGTTTGCATGGTTGCCCGACGGATGAAGCAGCAGGATACTTCCACCCACGGACAAGCTGTTCTGCATTTGCAGAGGATCAAAGGAAACCGTGACGCTAGATTGTGTGTCGTTTCGTCAGCACGTCGGTGGCTTGATATGGCGTTTGCATGCTTGCCAACGAGCTTACCCCTGGACTACCGACGGAAGGCTCGCAGGCGGCGAGGGTGCAGGCGATGGGGATGGGGATGGGGATGGGGATATGGGTGCTGGAGGGTTCGAGTTTGGGCGCAGAGCTTTCGAGGCAGCTGGCGAATACGTCGGCGGATAGATATGCTTGGATCCAATGGTGGCACAAGCAATTGGTGTTCTGGCCGCATCGTCGAGATGAACCGTGATGCTTCGGCCTAGTATGGATTCGACTTGGAGTGTGTTGTCCTGTTGATTGCGTAATTGGGAAAAATTGTATTTGGGATGGTTATTCAATACTATATATACACCAACACGTGTGTACTTACAAGACGTGTGGCCACAAATCTACCGGTAGAATCAGGAATCATGGTGCCCATTTTTCCGCAAAGGTCGCCAGCTTGGCAGGTAGTTTCGTCAGCAGGATCACACTTCCCGTCAGTGGTATAATTCACCGAGTAGGGATTCCAATGGTCGCCTGTACCACGACAGTTGCCACCCGGCACAGCCCATTCATGGACATGGTACAGATACCGCTGGCTTGGCTGCGGACTGGTCAGATTCACGGTGACGCGCGTAGCCGAGTTGGCTCCAAAGGCGCTCTGGCTAAACATGACGACACCATTGATGCCGTGATTTTGCTGGTGCGAGCCATTGAAGTACACCCAGACGTCATGTGGATCTCCGGGAACTGGGGGACTGGAGCCGCGCACAGCGGATATGAGTAGCGATGAGAGCAGTGGGATGAGCGCGGGAGCGGTGATGATGGCGTGCATGATGGGGTCCAAGCGTTGTTTGATGTCGGACTGTATGCGAGATGGATCGTCCAGACCCGATGGGCGTCAAGCGGAACAGCTGTGGACGATGTAAATGGGCACTTGATCTGAAGATTGCGGTTTGCGGTTTGCGGTTTGCGGTTTGCGGTTTGCGGTTTGCGTACGTTGAAATTTGGTGTGCGATTGGACAATGGGCATTCCAAGGTAGATCTACAATGTAGCGTGGACACTTGGCGTGCAGCGATGGCGGCGTATGGGTCGCCATCTCGTTGGATGCTCGGATGAGTTGCCGGCGCTTTTATAGTGGTCTCATTGCCATGTGGTTTCGCGGTGTGTTAATTGTTGCAACTCCATATCTAGGGCTTAGTGTAATGTAGGAGTAGTTGTTGGGGTGACTGGCGCCGAGGTATTTTGTGCTCGCGATGCGATGGATGTGGATTCAGCTGTCGTGTGTCTATTAAAAGATGTGTCGCAAAATATATGAACCACTGTTGTAGTCGGGTTGATGTGAACGATTGTAAGTTGACATGTATCTATCGCTGGATGAGCACGCTGTATTGATGGATGGATGCGATGTGTATTCTTGTTGTGTAGAAATCATACAATCGAAGACTAAGTGCCACATCGCCACACACATGTCACGTGAGTGTGAGTGTCGGGGTCCCTCACAACCACCACGGATGTGGCGTGCCGCCATAACCACGCGGGCCGGCGGGCCTCTCACAAAAAGGCGTGCAGACAAACCTCATCCCGAAATACTTAAATTGATTGGGTGTTAGGACAATGGAAGCTTGATTCAGTTCATTCATTCTGTATTTTGTACCTAGCATTCTTGGCAACAAAACTAGATATGTGATATAGAATTGCGTTAGTGGAACTAATAGATATTATTAGTCTCAATACCAATTAACTGCAGTAAAGAGTTACGCCATGCACGATTGGTTGAAGAAACGACATGACACGGGCCGAGGCTGGCCTTGTCCGCCAAATGTCCAGAGTCAAACTCCAAGACATGGACGCGAGGCACGTCACCAGCATCAATGCGGACGTGGCCTCCAAGGAAAGGCACATGGCTGGCGCGATATTATGGCCGTAAACGTGCGGATCATGGCCTGTGGTCGTTGCCTCAATAACGTGAGACTTTTCCTTTTTCCACTCCAAACATCAAAAGCGACACATTTGCTAATAGGAACCGTGCTGGCGGCAAAAGACTTTATTACATTAACAACAGGAATCATCATTACGACAACTGTCTCGACGCAAGTGACCGTAACAGGCCTGATGATTATTCCTTGAGGCAATATGATAGACGCTCTTGTCCACAACCAGCTCTCTCCGCACCAGAGGTCTCGTTGCCAAGGAACTCTACGAATCATGCAGCTGCCTTGCCATCGGCTACATCAACATCACAGAATAGCGGCAATGGCAACATCTCGCCAGTAGCTTAATTAAAGATTGCTCTAGCCTCTAGCGAATGATTCAAGCCAAAGTCAAGTATATCCATGTGATAGTAGTAGTAATCAAGGTCAAAGTAGTTGTCATAATGAACTAGACCACATCGGAGCCTGGGGAGAATTTTAGTGTTAGGGGGTGAAAGTCCCGCACTACCCGTGATTGCGTGCCTGCCCGTACTTGGGATGCGGAGAGTTTGCGTCCTTTGGTATTAAATATCACCTTTCAAGTTCAGGGCGGTTAGAAAACCGACTCGTAAGAAGACTGTAGGGGATCTCTTCCGTCGATGTCCCTGTCAAAAAAAAAAGAGCCTGGGCTTCACGAGTGGTGTTCATATTGGATTACCAGAAAATGGAAGGATACAACCGGCAAAAATACTTCCGGTTCTTGGTTTCCTATCTGGACACGAAATTTTGAATTACCTTTTAACTTAATACCGTTTGTTTTTATTTATTAAATTGTAATCAAGTATAAGCATAGATGGGGTTTCTAGTCTACCCGGTTACGTAATTGCATGTATCAATAGCGGAGTAATTGCATTCTACTTCACCCAGAGGAACGCATTTAATTGCATGAATAGGGATTTATCACGTTGATTACGCTAGCCTTGTGTAGGCATGTTTATCACAAAAAGGGAACGACGGAGATCCAGGCAGTCATGCATATCACTGCGTCGTTGCATGCAGTCCCCGATTGCGGCTCTGTCAGGCAATATGATATGTGGAGCTTGATATAATATGCTTAAGCAAAGAATACCTGCTATACTAGTTAGGGTGCCTTCTGCTAAAGCACACCTTTCAATTACTCGGTACGTCGTGCATGCGAATTGCGCTCAAAGTAATTTATTGCCTCTTCTCATCCTGAATAGAATGGTCAATGCACATTTATTGTGTACTTTTGTATCCCAGCCGTGTATCTACAGAGATTGTAACAATAGTACTTGTAACTGAACATAGCATTATCACCAATCAAACGGCCGTTTTACCGGGCACAGCGCTGTTTGCGAGAGGTCGAGAAGCGTGCAGGGCTTGGTTTGGTTTGATCCCTCTGGACGATGCTGACAAAGGGCGGGTTGCAGCACTGTGGACGGGAGTCTCCACACTCTCATCATCAGCATCGCTACCACGTGCATCCAGCTGTCGTGGTTTTTTTGTACTGTTATGTGGTCTGCCAGTGTGGCCGATGTGCAGTCTTTCAAGGTCGATTATTGTTGCAGCGAGGAGACTTGTATCAATGATATATTTTTTCTTGACTGGCGCTATAATGCCAGTGGTGCTTGATGGGGAGGAGTGCTGTCGGAGTCGTTGCCGACGATCCGCGCATGAAAGAGTGCGGCGCCGACGATGCTGCTTGACGGGGTCCGTGCAAGAACGTGTCGACCTTCGTCCTCTACGCCCGCTCTCGTCAACACTGGAAGTTGATACCTCATCATCGGCGACTTGACCCTCCTCGGATGATGATGATGACCTGGTAAGTGATTCGATACTGTCGCGATTCTGATCCGGACTGGTGCTGGTAGAACGTCGTAAACACGCGTCCGCTGCCACGAACGACGGCCGCGTGTCAGGCATACTCAGGAAAAGTCGGTGGGTTTCGGAGGTGATGATATCGATGGATCCTTGTCCAGCTGTATGGCTCCAAACTGCGTCGACCGTGATTCATCCAAGATGCGGATGCGGATAGATCCGTGGTGGCCTTGCCGGGTCTGGCCTGGCCTGATCTGGCGACGGTGTGAAGCCGCGACGACGGTTGGGGAGCACGCAAAGTGCAATTGCATCAATGTACAGACATCGGGCGGCCCAAGGAGCAGTGCAGCGCAGTCCCCGTTGCTGTTTATGGAACTGCATGCGCGCTACCTCGCATTTTGTCACGGGTCTCCACTCCGTCCAATCATGTATCTATGAGCAACAGAAAGAGAGGCTGCTCTCCCGAGACTTGTTTCTCTGAAAACCGGATCAGCATCGCCCCCTCCCCCCCGTATTATAACCGTTGCAGCAGATCCCACGCATCGTGGAGATCGTGGAATCAGGACCTGAACCCGGTACGAGTTGGTGTATGCGGCCCGGACGGATCCATTGGGACGCGGCACCCCATCAAGCACCATGCCTTTCATGGGTTCGTTATTCTTCTGACTCCGTTCCCTTATAGTCTCTCTCCCATAATTGCATCTTTGCCTCAACCTCATTGGCAACCGCATTCACATTTCTGCTCCCAAATATGGCCCAAACAGCATCATCAATAATCCTACCCATCCAGAGATCCATGCAACAGGGTCACCGTTCTCACCACCAACAACCGTCATCATCGGTGCATCCAAATTTCCGGCAAAAGATTGTATGCACGCTGACGTGTCGGCACTGTGATACTCAGGTTTGCACAAGAGGGATGAAGGCTATTCTATTGGGGGACACGAGGGTATGTCGGTTGCGATTATCTCCAATTAACCGGTGCTGACGAGATATGCTCTGGTATGGTATAGGTGGAGTTGTATTCGACGGATTATCCGCCTGCAAAGTAAGCACTAGTTGGTTTGTCTTGTCGTGTTTCAAGTGTCAGAATGATGCATGCGGCGCTAACCGAGTCCTGGAAATCTAGAGTCGAGTTGGTCGAAAAGGACTACACAACGAGGAATTGTCGATGCAAAATACGAGATGTTGCGTGTCTGACTTGGTGCGTCCTTGCTCCGGGTCTACACATAGCTGATTCAGCGTTATTAACAGACGACATCACCTTGAACAAAATAGTGGCAATGTCATTGGCTGTAAGCATCGCTGCTACTAGTCCCTCTTGTACGAGCAAACAATTATTATTATATTAATTCACATTAGATCACGTAACTCAACCATGTGATGTATGCCTCGACGCCTGCAATAACGGCCACTTTCACATGTATGCGCTAATTACACCTTCATTATCTCGCACATCTGACCATTGTGTGTACCATGACCTAGGTTCCTATCCGACGGCGTATCCGCAGTAGATAGAATAGGTCCAGATGGTTGTAAACCGCTTCTGTGGGCACAAGTCCCTCGAATCGAACGTGACTACGGATCGCACTTTAAAATGGACTATGAGAATCTCTGCCGCTGAACTCTGCGGCTGTGTGTGTTAAGTATATACCTCATGCCATAAGCAGATACAAGGACTATTAATTTATTGCTTCTAGATATGAAGAACCTCTCTATGTTAGATACGATGTCTTTGTGATAGCGTACAGATTAATAGATCTGATTCGACTTTCCCTGATTCCCTGATAGATAATTCGGAGCTGGTTTATGAGGGCCGCCTTGCGTTGTTGTTAATTGATGGCGTGAACAGAGATAATGGAACGACCATTCCCTTTTTACTCTTACTTTACTCACAAGGCGCCAAATAATCTATACACAACTTTTGCATACTCATGCATATCCAGAGCATTAAAGGCCTTGACTAGTTCGAAAATTACGGCATCGTTAGCCAAGTCGGAAGGGATCTGTCTGTACGGTAGGCATGCAGGCATTCGGTGAATGGCCCCTATTTGACCATCACCATCATGACAAGCCAATATTCTTCAGAACTGTGGACCCAAACTCAGACTTCTACAAGTTGATACGTGCAGCGAATTGGCAAAAATGTTTTCCTTGACATATATCTGGTGGTGACATTTCGTGTCGGTAGGCCCGCTTGTGCTGGCAGTCAAGATCTGATTGTCAGTTTGCAACATCGCGGGATATACTGGCTCGCATTGATGCATTGGTGCATTGGTGGAGCACACGAACGTGAATTTATTGCCTGTCACCGCCTCGAGGTGGTGCTTATATAAGCTCGACAACTGAGTCAAACCTCCTGCATCCATAAACCCTTCACAACCCAAGGTGAGAGTCTCAAGTGCAATACATAGCACGCCTGATCAGGTGCGCCTTTATGTCATGCAGAGTCTATTTCCCGAAACAATTTCCGATCACTTGCAATCACCAGCCATATTTCATCAAAATGCTAATAACTCTATCCAATCCAACTATTGTACATAGCACACTCTTGTGGGGCCGATCCAAATCTCCCATTATTTCAGGCCACATCTGATCGACAACATGACCATCCCAAGCATGGGCCCAGTATCGGAACCTCATCACATCACGACGTCATCACCATATCCTGCCACGATGCTTGCCAACCCTCGAAAGATTCTCATTGGCGTTGATGAGTCTGAGCAAGGGACTGCAGCTCTGAATTATGCCATTTGTGAAGTCGCGAAAGATAACGATCAGATCATTGTCCTAAATGCTCGTTCAAAGCCTTCCATGCTGGCTAGTAAGGATTCCAAAGGTGTGTATGTGGTCCCAGTAGTTACGGGTGGGATAGGAGCGATTGGTGTGCTTCCCCTTTTATCAATTACAGAGCAACACGAGTTGAATGAAATTGCTACTGGGAAGCAAAGTCTTGTACCAATACTACATGATGCTGTTGCCAGATCCGGCAAGAATCTTACACTGTTGGTTGACATTGAGTGTGGAGATCCTAGGGAAACATTGATGAGTGCCGCAAGTATCCGTTTTGCTTTAGTACCCAAATCATCATTCTTGTCTTCTACGTAAGGGGCTGACAAATACGCTTTGAAAGTAGATAGAAAACTTCCATCCGTTCTTGGTTGTTGTTGGGGATAGAGGAATGAGCGCTCTGAAGGCGTAAGAACTCCTAACTTTATCCGCTGTCGATCCTTGGGCTCACGTATATCACATAGTATGATTGTGGGCTCCACAACAAACTACCTAGTTCACAATAGTCCGGTGCCAGTTCTTGTAGTACGTCATTCTCTCGGCAAGCCAGCGCAACTCCTTGGCCATGCTAAGCGCGATACGGGCGATACTGGTACTTCGACAGTATCGTCTGTGGCCTCTGCTGAAACAGCTAGGTATACCGTTCCGTCTGGTACCGCTATCACTACAATCACGCCAGGTACAACTGCGTCCACTGTTTCTGGTGTGCCGCCTGGCGGTATCGCGAGATCGTCCTGACGATACTGCTGTCCCATGTTTGGTAGTTATGATGTTTTGATGATGTATGGATATGATTTGCAAATGGTAGTTGTATCGCAGAGTGAGATGAATATATTCTAGCACGTAAAGCAGTCAAAGCGATAACTCGACTCTGGAGTACGATTTCGAGCTTGGTGTATGAAAGTGCGATGTGAAATGGTCAACTGCAATTTCCTGCGACACATATCGGATTCATTGATTTATCATCATAAGAGGCGTTGGTGCCTTTTTCGCTGAGACTCTCGCGACATGGGGATGTGTTGGAACATTTGTGGATTTGAAAGTCGTGAATGATGACGGTTACGATTGACGCCGTGCCATCAGCCATTTGTCGGTGCGGTATACCCCGTAACATACCGCCCGTGCCTGCATGTCAAACGCTTGCATGTTTTCCCAATGGGGCTTGCCACGTAGAACCTGTGAGGCAAGCCAATTCCGTCGGTTTTGACCTGGGTCTCTGCGTTGCAGTGCTGTCTCTCCGACGGGGCAGGGAGCAGCGTTACGATACCGGGTGCAGAAGCGTTAAGTCTGTTGCTGCCGGTATTGAGCCATTTACAGGTTTTTAGATTCGGCGGGCTCAAAGCACTGAACACGCAGCTTCTGGATTGCCTTGTTGTCGCACTGCCCAGTACTTTGAAGAGCATTGATGTGTCTGATAGCGCCGCGTTGTTGGATGAGCATCTGCAGGTGTTGGCGAGGTGAGTTTGCACAGGTGCTGCGTTGCCAAAGCCCGGGCTGTACACACCGCGCCTG
>QEAN01000257.1:13868-24595 GCA_006535955.1 Synchytrium endobioticum | reverse complement strand
CCCTGGGCCGTCCCCCTCCCTTCCCCCTCCCCCGCGCACTCGCAGCCATTCTGCCACTCGCATTCGCATTTGCATTCGCGTTCGTGTTCGCATTCCCATTCCCATTCGCATGCCACACCCAGACCCCGATCAGCGTGAGCTAGATCAAGCGTACCCATAACATCTGAAGCCTGTCTGTCGCCGCGAGTCGCCTGGATAACCCCCCCCCCCTTGCTCCCAACCGCACGGTGCCCCTCACGGCCCTTATCCTTATTCTCTGCTGCATCGCACTGCACCATCGGCATATTATCCGCAATGTTGGGCCAGGAGAGTTTGTAAGTCTCGGCCTTATTCTCGACTGATTGGGCGGATCTCCTCGGTGCACCACCATGTGCCATTTGGTCCCCCAACCCAGCGACGTGTCCACTGACCATTCACCCATTCACCCATTCACAATCCATAGTGCTATTCCGATGCCGCTGAACAGGGCTGCCAGTGATGGCTACCTTCAAATCTCAAAATCCCGCTTCCGTGAACGCCAACCTTCTGTCCACTCTACCGCTTCATCCACAACCACGGATGAAGCCTATTCCACACCAGAGGAATCATTCAATGGCTCCCCCCCATCCCCACACCTGACCATATATCTTCAATCATCTGCCAGTCCCATTCTACAGCGAAAGCTCTTCACTGACCACTTTGCCCACCCCGATGACGACTGCAGTGATTGTGACGATCGCCAATCTCGCGATTTCCATCTAGACCCCCCTCGCCCAAGTCATCGACAAAAGTTCCTCCTCTATACTCAACAACAACGGACAAACTCCTACCTGTCCCTATTGGCTCATGATAGAGGCTATCAGTCAGATGGTTCTGCTACCCCCTCACAACGATTATCCGTATTGTCACAGCAAGTTCATGCTGACAATCATTGTAATAACATCCTACGTGATCCCAATCAAGTAGTACTCATACATAACAATAGGGTCCCATCCCCCGTATCCGCAACCTCCACACTAGCACCAACCACTGCCGGGACGAGTCTCGATGTATCATTTCCACCCTCGCCCAAAGCTCATAGGACTAGGAACGAAGAATTGTCATTCGCTCTATTTTCGTCGGATGATCCACCAACGCCCGACTCGGAATGCCCTTCCACCAACACCATGAATTTTCCACTGACCCCATCAAGTCCTGGTCCCTCGTCAACACCATCCGCTGTGTCCAGAGCATCATTTACTAACATCCCCTCAACTCTTGCCCGTTCCGCCTCATCATCCACCATAACCACCACATCATCTGTAAAAGAACAGCGGGATCGTGCTGAATGGGTTGCTATGCTCTCTTCTGTGTTGAGTGGGGAAGTGGTAGCTAGTGAGAAAGTCAGATTGTCAACATGGCTAAAGTCCAATGACCAACTGCATATAGCTGACGATCGAAATTTATTATGGCTGAGTATAATAGCGCATTTGTCGAAACGGAATGTAGACGAAGAACGTGTCAAGCTAGACGAGAAACGGGCGATGGTGGAAAAGGTATTACAGGACGTTATGGATTTTACCATTATCCAAGGCACTACATCCATGTACGATCAAGTAGCAACCTTACTAGCTAGCGTGGATCGCATGGAATCGTTGTATCCATCACGTCATGCGTTGATTGCTCAGCACCCACAGTATGGTTCAGAAGCATTACAGTATCGATTGGATGCTCTGATATCATGGATAACCATAAGTAAATCCATAAGAATCAAATTGGCAGTTATAAAACAGTGGACTGGTTGTGATTTGATGGAAGGCTCATTTGAAGGTGAAAATCGTCTCAACCGAACCGAATTCGTCAACATGATGCTTAAGGATGCTGCCGTAAAAAAAGTCTTCACAACAGGGGTATTGAAAACATCTAATTTTTTGTTGAATAAAGCCAAGAATGTAATGGTGGAGTACACCCAAGTATTCAAGCGATTAGGGTTATACATGTTCACTAATGAGTTGGAAAGGTTGGCGGCGTTTCCATCTGATTTGATGCTGGAGTTTTTGAAGGCTAGATTGGCTTATGGTGATGCGCTAGCTAATTTGGCTGGGATGGTTGCTGATCAAGTCATTGATGATATTGGAGAAAATCTGCAATTGGCTATAAGTATACTGCAAGAAGCAGTCAAATTCTATCAGCCATCTAATTGGTGGTCGCCTGTGAACAGGTACGTTGATCACAGCTCTGATTTCCCCACATATAGAGGAACACTCTTTTCTTACGCTTAGAACAAAATCTCCACAGATTGAGCTCCAATTACGAAAGTCATCTTCTTGGTACTTTGAAACTATATCTGAAACTTTTGGCAGTCAGGACGGAACGATCAGCCGAATCCATGCTACTGCCCGTGGCAGAGCAGCTTGAAGCTCAGTGGGATTTTGCAAAAACAATATGTCATGGAATCCGAGGTGGCGCTATGGAGTGTGCTGTCCAATTCTGGTATGCATCACAGTGACTTGATGGATAGGACAAGCATGATCTTGTTTGACGTTTTGCATTTGTAATCACCTAGTACATTGGAGATACAGCTACTGCACTATGCTGTCAAGCAGGTCGAGGTCGCGGCCAACCGAGTCGGAGTAAATACTGGATCATCACTCAAACGAGTTGTCAAAGCTCATCATCGTTTGCTAGATGATATGAGGACATCTGTCTGGACCGTCGTTCGACTGCTGAGGTAAGGCAGGCGAAATCCTCTCAAGTCGGAAGATTGACGACTTGATGTTGACTCTTGCTCTTCCTTTTAGGTTGCTGAGCGCTTCCATAAGCAATTCAGTTGAATTCGAAGTTCTCAGCCATCATTATCTCATTAATCAACTAGTCTTGACAGGTCATGCGCTAGTACAATTCACAGGAATTAGTCAGTCAATAACGGACATGGTTGTATTTGCATCGCCAAATACCGAATCAGGTACAACTGTTGCAAATATACTAGATTGGTGTGTAGCCGATCCCGCAGCTGAAGAACGTCCAAACGAATTCGGCCATTATGTTGTCGTATTACCAATATCCCCTCAACTCCTCGATTGGACCGGACGATTGCTCAGCGTTGTTTCATACGAAGTACCAGAGACATTGTTACGTGCCGGCCACGCACTGGTAGTAGCAGAAGGCGTTGGCCATGTAGAAGACTCTCGACTGCGGTTTGAAAATACGGCTGGTGAATCAGCGGTCGTATGTAGTGAACCAAGACCATTTCACTGTCGACCGCAGCAGGAACTCCGTGAGTGCCGACGCGCCTTGATCAAATTACTAGATAGGTTCAAATTAGTTACCGGTCAACTACGGGAGCAGCTACGATCGTTGGTTGCCAGTGAAAATACTGCTGTGTTGCCACTCCATACCAATTCACGGTCGTTTGCATCTGATGCTATTGGTGACTGGTTTTGCTTTGTTGCGGAACTCGGACACAAGGCATTGCGTAGTATGACGTATTCAAAGTCTAGTGTCACGAGAGCACTGACCTCATTACTGGTGGAGTTGATTGGTGATTGGGTTGACTTTTGCCTGAGAGATTGTGACTCAAAGTCGAGAAGGACACTCAGATGGTGTTTACAGGCTCTGGAGTTTGCTGAAATTGTGGTAGCAACTGGTCGTATTGATACATTGAGAGGGATCGAGTTCTCTCAATTGAAGGCGTCAGTCGCTCGGGGTATGAGTCTCTTGATTAGGCATATAGATGTGCAGGGGTTGAGATTCAGAGTTGGAGCTAATGTTATATTTGACCATCGTCATAATCACGGTCTTGATTCTCCAGCAACACTCAGTGCTGATACACCCATACTACCCGTGAATGACTTTGCGCTTGAATCGTCAAGTGACGATTACCTCTTCGAATCACAACGAGTAATCAAGACGTTTGATCTAGATACCTCACCATCCCGAAAATTGACCAAATCCTATACCGAGATACTTGCCAAGGTGGAAGAGCAACGAGAACGGCGAGAGTCGAGCTGGAGACTGATTGGAAAAGTCTTGGATGATGCATCGTCAGAAAGAGATCGAGCGTTGAAGCAAATATTATCTGACTGTCCACAATTCGCCGTCAATTGGCAACAAGGCAAATTTCTAGGCGGCGGATCATATGGCACTGTGTCTGTAGCCATAAATCTAGATACCAGTGATTTGATGGCGGTCAAGGAGATTCGGTTTTCTGATTCTAAGTCTTTATCGACGTTGGAGAAATCAGTACGTGAAGAAATGGCGGTACTGAGGCAATTGTCACATCCTAATACGGTGGAGTATTACGGTGTTGAAGTAAGAAGGGATCGATTGTATATTTTCATGGAATATTGTCCTCAGAGTTTGTCTGCTTTGTTGGATCACGGGAGGATTGAGGATGAGAGAGTTTTGAGGGTGTTTGTAAAGCAGATGTTGAGAGGGTTGGAGTATCTCCATTCAAAGGGTATCGTACATAGGTGCGTTTTGGCATCCAGTCTGCCCTCTTTTTTGGATTGGCTTTGACTTTATTCACTGACACGTTCCTATCGTAGGGATATCAAACCAGCCAACTTATTGATCGGTAGTGATGGTCAAATCAAATACGTCGATTTTGGTGCTTCCAAGATTTACAAGTCGACCAAGACGATTCAAAATAATTCTGGTAACAGCTCTTTGGTTGGCACAGCCAATTATTTGGCACCCGAGGTTATAACAGGAGATGCCGCAGGTATAATGGGGGCGCAAGATATTTGGAGTTTGGGATGTTGTGTTTTGGAAATGGTTACTGGGCAAAAGCCTTGGAATTCTCTTGATAATGACTGGGCTGTGGTGAGTCTATGGCCAGGGCCTCGGCTCTTCGGCATGGCTCTGGTATCTTTCAAAACGAGTTTAACAATCCAATATTTTAGATGTATCATATTGGTATTTCCAATTGCAGTCCTGCATTACCGGGTCCAGAAGTTGCATCTCGAGATTGTCGAGATTTCTTGATGAAATGTTTTGGAAGACCTGCTTCAGCTCGACCAACAGCTGCACAATTAATGCAACATCCTTGGGTTGCGAACATAGATGAAGAAGAGTATGAAATCACTATGACTCCAACAGCTCGCGCCGTCAGTGACTCTGACGACATGGGAATCATCAGAGGATTCTCTCACAGAAGTAGTGCCAATGTTAGCATCACCAGCAGCATTGAGGGTCCGAATCATGGTGGTAGCGGGAGCCATCAGCGACCACCGCTCTTCAGAAACTACCCAAGGCGACCATCCATTTTGTTTGATGATGAAACCCCCACCACTGAAATACGAGGCAAGAAACAACCATCATCACCACTTTACAACCAAACCTTTGAAGAAAGCTTCAGTGATTATGAATCGAATCGGCGATTTAAGAAACGAGTAGCGCAAAGTTTGTCATTGCCTGTAAGGGCAGAAAGCATACTTACATCACCAACACGAGGGGATAGTCCATCAGCAGCCAATGGAAGTCCGAAATATCAGGGGAATGAGAAGAGTCCGCAAAGTAGTAACAAGCGAGACCACGGGAATAGCCGTAACACAGCATCGCCGCTTTATAATTCCACAAGTTACGAGAATTAAAAAGAGGCGAATTGTAGTAGTAACCGTACATAGTAATTGATAATGTTTCCATAATATTTTACTAACCATATTACCTGTTGCTCTCTAGTTTAGCAAGGTGTAGATATACGATAATAAACAGTAAATAGAAGTCCGTCGCGAGCAATATGTCGTTGTTATAGTCAGATTACGTGCTTGAAGCCGTTGTAATTGGGAGGACTGCGACGGCTGGATATTTCCAGTATCGAAGGACATCAAGTGCGAATATCAAAGAAGTATACGCAACAAGTGCTACATGTGCAGATCCGGGTATTCTATTGGACGATACAGAATGCAGGCATACTAACCTTCCCTCCCGCCATACATCATAGAGGATGCCTGCCGTCGAAGTATTTGTACTCCTTTTCGAACTTGACGTTCTTGATGTCAAGGTCAGCTGGCTTTTCATATCGAGTTTCGGTCTGGCAGTCACACTTGACTGGCACTAGATGGACGCGAGAGGGTGAGCTACGGGAAAATCTCACTTGGCACGACCGCGAATTGATTAGAAGAGGCCTCACTGGTGACGTAAATGACCTTGTAATAGGCAGGGCACAAGATTTCCTTGGCAAATATCTCTTCTGGGCCAAGTTCATAACCATGGTCATAGCCATCCATTTCGTCGTAGACATCCGTGCCTTCGTAGTCATACTCTTCGGCACCATCGTCTTCGCATTCGTACTTTTCATGACCATGACCATAACCTTCCTTATATTCCCCAAAATTCTCGTCATTCTTGTAGACGGGGCTCTTGTGGACCTCCATGTCCTTCATGACCTCGAACTTCTTCTCAGCCTCCTTGATGGCCGGAGCAGCAATGACGGCTGCCGAGGCAGCTAGCACAGCGACGACAATCTAGTTGATAGTTGGATGATGCGGTTTGACAAAGATGGTGGCTCCATGGAAGCACAAGGCCGCAAAACAAGACTCTGCGATAAAGCAGCATCTCATGAATACATCCAATTTGGAAATACAACATACCTTTGACAGCATACTGACATCCGACGCTAATATTCGAGACGTATATAGACCTTGAGGACGTAAGGGAATGGGGGGTATGTTGGCGACGTTTTTATGTGGCCAATCCTGTCAATCGTGAAACCTGTGGCGCTGACAAGCAAAGGGTAATGTAGAGTTCTGCAGATACGCTGTATGATCTCCAAGTGCGACTTGAGACTACTCAGAGCTCCATTAAACATGCACGCCGCGGTTGTCACGTATATCATCATACTGGTTGTTGTCGACACTATCTAATCGATCGACCTGTCAACGGCAAATGCACCCGATAACAACAATGTCAAACTTGACACTCGGCAACGCATAAAAGCTGATTTTCTGCGTCCATTCTGTGCAATTAGGTACAATCCATCTTGACTCATACGGAACTTGCTCATAGTCAATACTACTGATCACAAGGGAACATGTTGCCCAAGGTTGGTTCATGAAGGGGATGACGAGGCATCTGCCGACCACCTTTTTCCATCACTGCGCTGCTTTACTTACCTCGCACACATCTCCAACCATAGATTGTCATCGCTGTACTGGCCGCATCATCAGCTGCCTTGGTCTCCGCGAACGAGAAGGCTGCCCACAACCATGAAAAGTACGCTCCAGAAATGTTCAAGGACGGCGCCTACAAGACTGAGATCCTGACCAAGGAGGACCACTATGTGTCTGAAAAGGGACCAATAGTTGTCATGGAAAGAGCTGACCACTACCCAGAGGTTGTCTGTGAGTGGCGCACCTGTTTCACAAGCTGCACAAGTCCATAGTTGGATTCCCCGATTCACTAACACTCGTCACTTTTCAGATAGAGAAGATTTCGTAGAAGTTCCATACACGCTCAAGGGTCCAAAGTATGAAGGCCACATCAAATTCCCATCTGAATACGCCAAGTATGAAACCAAGTCCGACGGCCCACATCGTGAGTGTTTAGTTGCCCCTCTATATCTGCTCAAGCAACTATGATTGGAACCTGAAACTGACACAGTGCCTCGGAAACAACATAGTTCCCGAGATGAAGCCCCGGCAGATCTTCTCTCCCATCTACGAAAAGCAATTCGGTAAGACTTTTCCATCTAACGATGCATACAATGATATATGACCATATTCTCTGTGAATAGTGTGTCCAAAATACGAAAAGATAGTTGTTGTCAAGGTTCCAGCCAAATGTGTCTGTGAGCCCATCGAAGTTAAGCCAAAGATCGTTAAAGCCCCAGAGTTCAAGGAATTACCTCACGAATACAAGGAAGACGTGTACGCCAAGGAAGTCATGCACGGGAAAGATGCTCACTATGGTGGAAAAGGATACTAGATGTTTTGTATGTACGTCGCCACCTAACTTGTTCGGTGTCGGAATATATCAACTTTAGCTACTCTTGTTGGTCTTTCTGAGTCTGAGTGTTGACGGGTGAAGCGCTGATATATTTAAGGCGTAACCAAAGGTTGTGACGCTTCACATGACTCTGTATGTACTGCTGAGTCTAGGATTCCTACTTGAGAACCTCTATAATATTCAACATCAAAAATCAGACCGGACAGGCTTCGACAATCTTCAACTGGGGTCTGAAAATACACCACATACACTAGGCTGGTATCAAGTACAGAAACGTAGCGCCTCAATACTACCGATTATGTCGAACATCTTGCGTGCGAAACTTCACACAATGTCAACATCCTCAGATCAGCCTATGAATCTGCACTACGGACCTATGACAAAGCAGCCCTTTCATCGCTCTGTGTCACGAAACTGACATTGGTCGCGTTTGCAGCTTACCAAAACCCTTCTTTCTGAATGCATGTTTCATGTAATACCGATAATTTATATTACCTGCATGTTATGAATATGGAAAATGGATAGACCTTGGTAGGCTCGCTGACGAGAAGGCTTGTCTAGTTATCTCCAGGACTTCACCCCTTTATCATTCTCTTCCATATAAATATATTTTTTCGTTGTTAAGAGCAGGAATTACAACTATCATGACAACGAGGCAATCTATCTTGTTTCACTCGGATCAACAATGAAGGGCGGAATTAGAGGTGTGTGTCAAAACATTCTTCAAATTCTTGCATACTATGATGTATTGATAACTGTTGTATTAACGACGCAAGAGCAGGTTTCTCACACTCTGTAGTATTGGTACCGCACCTTGAATCAAATTCTCCGCAGCAACGATCAGTTATCAAAGGGGTTGTCCGGTCATCGTCGACGGTGCCATTCATTTCCATTAATCAATACTAACTTACTAGCACTTGCAGTCGCCGGTCATATCTGTCGCCTGTACCCACCAACCGCCATTCTATGTACCGTTTACTATGGAATCACAGCATTGACGTCACTCCATTCGTGGAAGAACATTGTTTTATTCCGAAGTCTCTCGGTCCTTGATAAGCACCCATGTTGTCATGAGAAACCACAGGCCAACTATTCAAATTCCTAAAGCAGTCAGCTTTCAGACCCAGGATGTACAAGCTCAAGGCATGTCATTCTTTAGATTGGATCACTCCGATAAGAATTCGATTCGTTGTAAAATCGGGAATGATTTATACTCAGACTCGAAGGACACAAGAAGAAAGTGGAAGATGATTTATTCAGGTACCGAATAAGCCCTGTATCAATCAGTAAATAAGTAAATCAGACTAGTAGCCTTTACCAACTTGTTTGTATTCCTTGAATTCAGGCGCCTTGACGATCTTTGGCTTGACTTCAATTGGTTCGCAAGCACACTTGGCTGGTACTTTGACGACAACCATTTTCTCGTGTTTTGGACAGACTATCGCAGAGTGGTGTGAGCGGGCCGCATCATCGACTCCTTGTCGTTGAAGCAATACTTGCCGAATTGTTTTTCGTAAACAGGAGCATAGATCTTTGATTGCTTCATCTCTGGGACTACGTCAGATGCAAAGGAATGCATCAGCTTCGGCAACGCTAGAATTGCAATTCGTCATGGTTTGGCTTGAACCAGTATAACTCACCATATGGGCCCTCGGACTTGGTTTCATATTTGGCGTATTCAGATGGGAATTTGATGTGGCCTTCGTACCTTGGGCCCTTCATCTTGTATGGGACTTCTACAACACCCTCCTTGTCTAGGTATCGACGGGGTCATCCAAACACGGTCTAGCCGCGGGTTCACAGAAGGGCAAAATACGCACATTCTGGGCGGTAATCAACGTTGTCGTACACAATTCCCGGTGCTTTGTCAGAAACGTAACCGTCGTTCTTTACCATATACTCGGCGTTGTAGGTACCATCTTTGTATGTGTCTGCGGCATACTTTTCACCGCTATAGCCACCAAACTTCAGGTCAGCAGACACCAGGGCAGCCGAGGAAGCTGCGAGCAGAGCAACAACAGCCTGAGGATTGCCGAGGAGTTAGCCAAATTGTACTTGTTTTCAAAACACACGCCTCCATGTACTCACTTTGGATAGCATTCTGCTTTGAAGAGGAAAAGATATATGATTCAAAATGTTGGATTCGAGTTTGAATAGTGAGGTGGGGTGGAAGTTGCCTATTTATATAGACTTGCGCATCAAAGTTGATACCCCATGTGTTGACTTGTGGGATCGATTAATAGGTTCCGCCCATTGATTAACAATCGATTTCATACGGCCTTGAAAGATGCTACGACCTTCAATCGATATGTTGTCAACTTTGACGGTGTGGGGTAGATAAAAAACCACCTATGTAACAGAGTTCAGTAATAGATAAGCCGAATGACGCGTGAACGTATTGACCATGACCATGACAGGATTGGATGGATCCGCGTGATCCATCGGCCGGTGACGGAATGACAAGCGTGGACAATGGTCGACGGGTGTCATAACCTTGAGCAAGTTATGGGGATACATGGGGTATCCGGCGGGATTCGCTCTTAGCCGACGCTTTGTGCGTCTATCGTGTTCGCAGTTTACTCTTGGTGAGTGGTTACGTCAACATCACTTCTGAGTGTTGTTACAACCTATGCCACTTCAGTAAAAATCACTCAACAAACTCGATTTATCGTATTCAACTACTGCACTCTCGCAATTTTAAAAATGTTGGGTAGCGTACGTCATCCCTCACTCTTTCGCAGATTTCCTCCCTTTGTGCATTTTTCCTGAGGTTGTTGATCAATACTGTCGCGAGTAGACTGTGCTTGGTTTACTAGCTGCTT
>QEAN01000257.1:1331-13832 GCA_006535955.1 Synchytrium endobioticum | reverse complement strand
GAACTAGCCTTCAATGAGGTTATGATGTTTTTGTTCTTTTATTGTCAAGAGTTTCAGAACTACGTTACAAAATTCGCCAACTCCTTCCCTTATATAGGAGTGACTAAAGGACCCCCCTTATATTGACAGCTCTTGTTCAACTTCGGACGAGAGCTGTGTCCAGGATTTGACATTATCGCGCTCCCTTCCGCCCTGACTGAGATCTAAAATGGGCTCGGTTTCTCTGGGTGGTTAGCATGACATCGCTTCAACATCGCATCATCAGCCAATGATCTCCTGGGCTCCTGTCATGACCACATCAATCAAACATCTGGTCGAGTGGCAAACCCACCAGTGCCAGAATCTGCTCACATACCACAGTCGAGGCAAAATCTAACAATTACATCGGCTTATTGTCACGAACGTGACAGCTGCTATGATGCGACCATCAGCATCATTAGCGCCTATAACTAAGGACCCTTCTAATAATCACGTGTAAACCCCTAAAGTATTTAAACCCAATTGCTGATGAGGAGAATGAGTTTTCCTCATACAGCAATTGTGGTGATAGAATCTGAATTACCAGCTAGCTACAAACCAGAAGTACTAACAAATGAACTGCAAAATCATCATAAGCATTTCAGCGGGACATTAGCAACATGAACCAGTTCAGCCTTTTGCATAAGAACCTTTCATGTTATGCAACATTTGATTATGTTGGCGCCTTGAGAAGCCCTCACAAGGGCTCCTCCCCAAGGTCAAATTTTCAGCTACAACGGCACCTCAACAATAAGCTACATTCCAGCGACAACCTCCTATCTTACATTCTCTCTGTTCAAGCCAACTACAATGTACAATGGATCTGGGCGAAAAAAGACACATCTTGCTAACTACATCAACGTACTAACTACAAAACTCACCACCATCTACTTGTCTCCTTTGACGGATTCTCGACTAGCCCGAAACCCAATGGTCCTGAATAAACCATGCTTGTGACTGGCTCTACCCTCAGTAGGAATGAATCTACCAGCGACATGTACAGAGCCAGTACCACCGATGATCGGAATCCAGACGTCAAATACCTCTCCGTGTTCATGTACAAGCTATTGACATTTGAAATCATGTCAGCAATCCGTAGCTAGTATAGGTAATCACGCGTTTCTACAAACAGAAAATGAATCGTCGCGTACATTGATAATGTCTAGATCAATTTCACCCAAATCACCATCACCAGTGAAGGTGTTGTGATCCTTCACTACCAGTCTCACAACAGTGGGAGGAACTGCTATTTCACAACTCTCATTGCTCCATGAGGGTGTCAAGGTCTTCTTCACAACAGACGTCTTGTGTATGGTCTTCTCCTTGCCTTTGTGCAAAGTCACGACTTTTACATATGGATCTAATTTGAATATGCCAAAATCAGTAACAGTAAAACCACGAGGGCCCTAACATTGAAAGAAGATTGTGTGTTTACCTGAGGTACCACCAGCGTCCAAAGCCTTCAGATCTTTAGCCTCAAGGATGTTTAAGTGCATGTCACCAACTAAAACTAGTTGGGAAGTTGTGTGGGATGAGTTAAGTAAAGAAAGCAGGACTATGTTGGTTTCCCGTCCAGGCACTCACCATGATTATCATCAGGTGCTGAAGCAATGGAGGCCGACTTTGAATGGGAATCAGCTATATGCGAAAGGAAAATCAGGAGGGTTTCTCACATTATACCGATCAATGCACAGGGACGACAAACTCGATATCAAAGAACATCTTACAGTCAGCCCTCGACACAGTGAGGCCTCCCCAATCTACAAAATTACCATTATTGCTGCCGATCGAATTACTGCTTGTGTCACGTCTGATACCCACTGCATTCCATACACTATTGAGACGAGATCCGGATGGCTTGGGTGAAGTTGAAGGAGTTGACTTTTGAGATGCATCGAGACTTCCTACATGTTCCGCGTTACCAGTAAATTGTTCAAGGACCACCGGGGGTTCAGACTGTCCTTGTGTCGTACTCTTCTCCATCTCTCGTTTCCTGGCTATATCCTGCAAAATATTTGGATCAACTTGGCTCAAACTCTCCTGTCTTAATCCACCGACAGAAGTAACTTCGTGACCAATCTTCTTGCCAACATGAGTCACCTCCTGAAGGAAGCCTCTCCCAAATTTACTAAGCGAATTCCCCTGTTGTTGCTCTAGCAGCCTGACTTGGGTTCCGGCTGTACGTTCCTTCTTGGTGTCTATCTCAACCTAGTATCTCAAAATGATGCTGTAACCTTTCTGAAATATGTCAAGGGTTGTTGAACGAGTTAAATTTACCTGCTGTGGATCAAAGTACATTCGTAGCCTCAACGTCCCACTCTCAGCCTGGGAAAGCATATATTGCTTTTCCATTACTTGACCTGGAGTAAGTCTGGCGAGGTCAACATCTACTACACCCAGTAGGAAGTCCCTGGTGACGTTGTAGTCGAAAACCCGAACTTGGAGACTAGATCGTAATCGTGATGGGACAGCTACTTGAATAGACTCATTGAAGACAGGGTTCAACGTCTTTTTATGAACCTTCGTTTTGTGAATCTTTTGATCATTCAAAGTGACGAGCACATATGGATCGGATAGTCCTTGAGTTGTGTGATGAGATATTGTGATAAGTAGAACAAGAACCAAACAGCAAGATCGATTGAACATACCATTTGCATCATGAGCCGCCAAATTTTCAGCTGACAAGACATCGATATATAGCATGCCCATCGCTACGTTAACACGGACGTGTGAGCACGGGTGTATCTGTATTCGCGCGAGATATATGAGCACAAAACTCACTGTTGGACCTCTCAGCTTCATCTAATTCGACATTTACTGGAATGAATCCGGCATCAATCATCAGTTGCCCAGCGACGCCCAATATCAGGCCAGGAGCAGCGTTTGGCACATAATCTTGTAATGCCAACCAATGGTCGTCCCTGCCAATAATGTCTTTGCAAGAACCCGTCCATTGACAGATAATTGGATCCTTGTCCGTCTTCTTAGCCTTTTCACCTTGGGCATCCTTGACCCGTAGAGTGATCCGGGTCGACTGTAAATCCTTGATGAACAAATCACAGGCTTCTTCAAATATTGGCGTAGAGGTCTTTAGATGAGATCTAGTGGCATAAGCCAGTTCTTCACCGTTCAACATGACTTCGACATAAGCTGAAGCTTTACGAATATCATTGGCATGTAGGATCTTGAGTCGTAATATACCAACACCTGGTTGATCGAATATGAGGCACATCCATAAACGAGGTTTCAAACAACTTATTATAGCAATCACCGCTCACTTTGAGTTTCGAGGATCCTGTTGGCTCTGGCTTCAGCTTCAGCACGCGCCTTTGCTATTTCTTGCCAGGTAGCTCGCTTCTCATCGGCTTCTTTTTTCCATTTTGCTCGACGGCTTCTTTTAGCTTCATCAGTTTCATCAGGTACTGAATCATCAAACGGCTTCTCGGCAAAGGCAACCGTATCTTTATCCCTATCACCAGCATGAACTGTCTCACCGATCTATATGGTTGATGACATGAGTTACTGGTTCAGTGGAGATTCAAGATTTTCGCTACTTGCCTTGGTTGGATAGAAGACAAGGTCAAAGTGTACATGCCCTTTTTGTCGTACTCTCTCACCACCTTCAGTACCATAGTCGAATTGATCGGGACCGATTCGTGAATCGCTTGACACAAGAGAGGATTTCTCTTCAGCAGCTCCAGCTGGTGCTAGCACAGTCGCTGTATCCTCAAATGCTGCCCTTTTCTTACCGACCCCAATCAATTTGCCAGCTCCTTCAGCAAGAGTACGGCCAGCAGACCCAACTACACTACCTACGCCACCAACTATGTTAGCTGTAGTTCCAACCACAGCACCACCGACATTCAGCGCCGCACCACCAACAGCTGTAGCACCCGCTGCTACCATATTAGCCGTCTTGCGTAAATAGACAGGTGCCCAAATATCAGCTTGATATTCTTCGTCCGAGTTGATCCTCAAACCGTCAGCTTTGAATCGCTCCAATTGACGTTCACGAACTGGATCGGCAACTTTTCGGATCTTGGACCCACTGGGCCCGATAATGATCTGTTGGTCATCGGATATAGATGTTATTGATGCAGATGTTCCGGCTCTAGCTGCTACAGAATTCAATGGTCGCTGTTGAGGCTCTGTTGCAGGTGTTAATCCGCCGATTGCGGTGTTGGCAGAATTATTAGTCGAGTTTTCATTGACGATCGGTAACGAGTCGGGGATATGATAAGGTTCCATCTCTAGTGCATTATCTGCTGGTTTAGACGCTTCACTTGAGAGGTCCTTCGTTTTGATTGGTAGTTGATCGTTGGATCCATCTGCTTTCGATACCGGAAGAGACGGAGGTATTGGGGCTATAGCAGGAGGTTGCTACATGATGGTTACAATAGTCAGATTCGCCTCATGGCCCCACACTCATTTGATCGAAGTGCGTCTACGTACCGGGAATTGCAGCAACTCTAACAATTTGAAATCCACGCCACCCAAACTTCGGTCTTTCGTCATCCTGTTATAATCCCATAACTCGATATTGAGGTGCTCTCGTCGAGAGTAACATATGCCGTAGAAGATTTCATTCCATACAGGATCCAAAGTATTGTCCTTCACGTGTGTCTGTCCAATAGGTCGACCTCCCAACTGAATCTTGGCGTATGGATCAGATTTGTCTATGGTCATGCTTCAACTGAGTACTATGTTCGGTCTTGTCACAACACATAGGTCAACTTACTCCCGAGACCTTCGACATTGGTAAGACTTTTGGCCTCCTTGATTTTGAAGCGAACAATACCAATGGGCTCTTTAGTGGCCAATTTAGATTTCCCACCTTTAGCATCAATGGGTACCGGTATGAATTTCAAACTCAAGCGAAGTCTTGCTCCACTTCCCGTCATTCTGAACCAATCTTCATCAGGTCGATCCTATAAATTCCCGACATTAATCATTTAGATGAACAAGTCTAAGGATGGCATACCTACTTGCAGTCGCTTGATATCCTGTGGAAGATTCAAAGTCACGGACCCCAATATAGAGCCAGTGGCATCCTTCAAATCTAATCGCACTACGGTCCTCATGACATCAAGTGTGAACAAAGATACTTTCGCATCCCATACAGGTGTGGCTGTATGCTTCTTGTGTGGTGTTTGGAATACTTCATGATTATCCATAAACACCGCTACATGAGAAGTATATCGTTGTGATCCCAGATCTTTAGCTTGGTGGATGGCCAACTGAATCACCCCTGATAAAATATCGTGGGGTCCATTGGTAAAGGTAATGGGTGGTTCTGGTACTGGATGCCATGAAAGTTCCAACCGGATTTCCCCTTTCGGCCTATGTTTGTATTCTTTGTCGTCCTCTGCGTATAATTTGATCCATGTGTCCGATAAATCAATGTAGGGAGAACCCCATAAATTCATAAGCTCTTCTCGTTCTTCGGGTTCTAATGGTGGCAGATTATACATTTTCAACCTCTTTAGAATAGCCGATTGATCTCCTTTAACTTTTGGAGGAGCAACGCCGGAAGTTGATTGGCAACCATCTGCTGGTTGGTCATCTATTATTCGCAACCATCTTCTCAACTGGAGTTCATGAGTCCATCCAATGGGTCGGTCTTTCCCGACGTTGTTCCAGTCAAACACTTGTATACGAACTTTGTCCGATTCGCCGTCCATCTGATCAAGAACTGCCCGTGGGATGACAACGTAAAGCGTTTCATTCCATGATGGATCTAGCCTGTTTTTCGAAATATGTAAGTGAACAGTTCTTGTAATCAAAAATGTCTTTGTAAACATACGTTTGATGAACCGTCTTGGTCCTTGCAGATTGCACTTTATTACCACCAAGAAGTACGCATGCATAAGGATCAGACAGGCCAATTGTTTGTACGTTCTTGAGACCACGGGCTTCTGATATGCGAATTCGTAAAATACCAGCAGGAGTTCCTACAGCAAAATAGGTTAGGTTGATACCCAAACAACAAAGGGATACTTGAAATTACCAGACGACTCGTCGAGAGAATTCAACAAATCTTCAACGTCAATGGTAATTCGATTTGGTTCAACGAGCATGGTACTGAGCTGTGAGTCAATTATGTCATTTATGAACATGTTCAGACCTGGCATCTACATGATTAAAAGAGTCAGCAAGCACACTATCGACACGTCGCTACCTTCCGTTCATCAGACTTCTCACATCCATGAGGTCCAAGCCCTTTAATGGTCGTAAAATGAAGCCGATGTTAGGTCTACCCATGAAGCTGGCTTCGAATCGTTTAACATGAGGAAAAGCAGTCATCAGTTTCAATTCAATACGTAGCTATGATGCAATCAATTGTTAGAATGTGCAAAACGAAACCCCTTGTGGAACACTCACTCGTCCCGTAAATTCCATCTCAGATACGACGACGGGTATCGGAATGGTTGCAACACCCTTCCCGACTTTGGCTACCAGCTCAATGTGAGAATTACGATGACCTACGCGGGCTGCTAACTGAGGATCATCCAATGGAACAAAGGCCAAGTCCCAATCCATTCGCTATGTTGAAGCGCCAAAGGTGAGTTGCCAAATAAAAGTGAGATTTATGAGTACGGTTTCCTCCAAGGAAGAATACACTCAGATACATACAACAATATCTTCTTCCATGGCAGTATAAGAAGTTACAGTTTCCATGCGGGGGGCAACAGAACCCAAAGTGAACTTGGTCAATTTCAAATCATCAAGAAAGACTGGCTTGTTTTGATCCAGTAAGTCATTCACCACCCCAGTAACTGTGTCTGACAAGACTGGTTCATATATAATCCAAAACTTTTGTAGGAATATGTTCAGCCATTCTATGCTTTCTGCTGATTGTTCAGCCTACAACATATGGAGTGAATGGGCATTCTTTTTGCACCACATACGTAAAGCGGACATCCTCCGCTAATAACATACCCTTTTCATCGCAATCTCGCGTTGTATCTGAGCTCGGATTTTATTCCTCAACCGCATCAAGTTCCGTCTATAAGCACCACCAACAAAGAAAATAACCAAGACAACCCATCCAAAACCGAATCTCCATCTTCCCAGTATATATGTAGCCATAATACCAGCACCAAAGTAAACTGCGATTTTCAGAGCTTCCCAATGTACCAGAGTTTCAACAATGGGTTTAAATTCGTCGACTCTTTGTTGTATAACATCAATTTGAGTCTTGAGGTTTCGTAGTGGGCCTGGGAGTTCGTAGCCTTCACCGAAAAGTGTTCCTATCGGCTGTACAGTATCAACTTTCTTAGAGTGTACCAAAGCTTGTGACGACGAATAAACACATTGTCGAGCCTCTTGAGACAGATCTGGTTTGTATATGCGACCATCAAAAAGTCCCTTTTCTTGAGCCACTTTAGCGTCTGTCAATGTGATGATTACGGGAAGAATTAACGTTTCCAAACCAGCGACAAGAAGCCAAGTTTTTTTTTTACCTGCCAGTGTAAAGCTGCCCGGTAGAAGCACACCATTTAATCCAACAGGTCCAGCAGATGGTGTTATTGGTGGCATACGCGTGGTACTTATTCTGTTTGGCTCACTAGTAGCGCCTGCATTGCTATCTGTTGAGGACAGTGACACGGGGATAAATGATGGTGGATTTGGATTCGTGGCTGTACTTGGTGCAGATGGTCTTGCCGGTGCGAAAGCTTCAGAATCTGTATCACCATCATTCTGCATCACACGTGGTCGATCAGGGGAGCCGCTGGTTGTCGTACTTGTGGGATTATTTATATGACTATGAACATTGCTTGCTAGAGTAATCTTGGTAGACAGGGGATTTGAGACATTCGGAGGTGAAAGAGCCGCAGTTAATTGTACCATAGCGTCATAATCTTTACGGCTTTGTGGAGTCACCCCAGGTGGCAGTAAGCTCTCAACCATAGATCGTTGGGCATGCTCCACCAATACGTTTCCTATGTCTTTGAATTTCGGGCCGTCATTCATATGCCTTGCTTCCATTACGTTATGAGCTACATGAACTGCATCTCCAGCAACTCCAGTGACATCTGTTCTTCGCCCAGGGGAAGGAGGCTTGGGAGATGGGTCACGACCTGCACTCAGGGAGTCTCTAGGTGATGGGTCACGCCTTGCATTCACAGAACGTCGTGGCGATGTCCTTGGTGATGTCGTAGTCATTTATCACCTGGATTTGGTTTTAAAGTTTTAGTGACTGTACCCAACAAGAAGCTCCTCCGAGTGGTGTATGTTGACATCAGACAGAGCCAGAGCCAGAGCCAGATCACATCACATATCATGCGTCAACTGCATGCTCATCTATGGCCCCTCTTGCACGCCACTCCACAGACTTTGTATGCTCAGCGATCGCGATTGATGGGGTCAAGGATGGTACAACGTAACTGCCAGGTGAAAAGCGATATGATATCTAACTTGTAATGGTCGGCCTCCTATCAGTCTTCCTCTACCGTCATCCCTCGAAGATCAATGCTCAAGTACCAACAAGCCTCAAAACTCTGCAAGGACGGCTCTAGAACTTACTGAGAAAATAGCCAGAATAGCTGAATAATCAATGCAGAAACACTGCAATTTGCCAACAAGATATGCGCGACCAGTCAATGTAGCTGGTGTAGAATATTATATGGGCCTTGTGGTGCAATGTGTTTCGCAACCCCATGCTCGTATCCTGCCTAAACAGCCTATCATCTCTCAAAACAAGCAAGGGCATCCAAACATCGCGTCTCTGAAGCCTTGGCTCGAGAAAAGCTATGATTAAACACAATACAGTGTAATGAGAATGCAGGAAGAACACACCAATGGCTACGACCTTTTTGCACGTTTGCTACCATCTACTGCACTATCATCACCAGGTCGTTTATTACTTGGTGACTCCTCTTCTTCATCGTACTCATCATCATCATCATCATCATCACCATCTTCCCCATCCCCCGCCTCGCCTTCGTCAACGACAACGCCTTCAACTTCATCCGGTTCGTCTACATCAAACTCCTCTTCCTCTTCGTCACTTCCATCAAATGCTCCCAATTTCCTAAATATGGTGAATCGGACTGCATCAACGTCGTCGTTTGTAACCTGTCTCTTCATACAGAGCATCGACAACGTGATTTGGCCCTTTACTGGTATTTCGATAATCAATTCAATCTCGCTCTTGTCATCCTTGGAAAAGTACATCTTCAGATCATGATTGTATACACTTTCCACTAACGGCTCATCCGCGTCACCAACGACACTCTGCCATGTGGCCTTGAGAACATTGTCCTTCAAGGTTAGTTGCGACAACTCGCCCCATGTATCATCCTGCAAAGGCAACATAGAGTCAGCAGTCGTTCTGAGTAAACTCTCACTGACGGGAGAAACTTGCATTGAGGTGAAAGTAGTTTCCATGTTCAGATAACCACAAAACACCGTCCGAGAGGGTGGGTCCGTGTGATGATGAGGATTTATGCCTTGGAAGGCATAAAGTCTGTCAGAGTTGAATACAAGGTCTGATTTCATATCAGCACTCAAGTCATATGCGTCTTCCCTCACCATATAGCCTTGTATTCGCCATAGAAAACGGAGACATCTGACGCCTTCTTGACAGTTGTTGGTTTATTCAACCCCACTGCTTCATACTCAGCTCCGGGAAGATTGAAATTGATTTCTGTCGACATTTGAATCCCACGCTTCGTTCTGATATGAATTAGTGTGTTTCTTCACTCGACTTCATACATCAGTGCTGTTATGGAACACACTCATTCGTTAGTCGTAGCACATTCAGATGCCGTGGAATGCTTAAATTCTACACGTCAACTATTCAGATACTCCCTCTCTGCGCACTACATACTATATAACAGCAGCGGCAACTATAATCATCGCGGCATGAGCTACAGTTTTTCCCAATCTGGCGACTCTTGGGGATCCGGGTTATACCACCGTTTGAATCAGCTCGGGCCCCTGTGTCTTCGATCTATATATACAGATCTTGTCCATCTCGGCATCCGTGATGGAGCGTGGACTGGCACTTCGCGCTCACAACAAGGCGTGGATATCCATCCAATTATTCCACTATCAATGAAACGCTCCATTGCCTGTTTCCGTTTGTCCTCACAACGTTCCTCCGATCTTCAACTCTAGCTGTTCCTCCCCATCGTATTCTTCATTTGTAGCGCCATATACCGATAGTGGTTCCTCCAGCTTTGTCCAATACGTACGCACATGTGCCAAGTCAACGTTGCTCCACTCCATCTGTTGACGATACTTCAGGACGCTACTTCAGAACCATCTTGACGATACGAAGCTTCTCATCCGTGGACGTATTTATGCGAAAGACTGGGCTACCTGGATGTAGAGTAATCGAATACGAGTCATTCTCCGAGCCTCGATGCTGTTCTTGCGTTTAACGACGAATTCTAAACAAATGTCGACTCATACTCAAATCCTCAAATCAAGTCAAGAAATCTACCATATATTTGAATTCGACAGCCAGAAACTTGCTTTCGCATGCGATCTATCAAGTCCACGCACGGACATTTCTACTTGATTTAATTTGCAAATCAAGTCAAGTCACTGATGCGCTAAGTTTGGTGTGGAACACCAACACGTTGCTTTCACCATTCACAAACAAGAACTCATATAAAAAAGAAACAGATTAATCTGTAATTGTGGTATAGGACAATGGCGATTCCAAGCAGCAAGCAACCTACCAACGGGACGACGACCTACTCTGAGAAAGTAATGGACAAGCTGAACAGTGGATATAACTCGTTTGTGTTGCCGTATGCCAAGGTTTCTGACAGATACCTCGGTGGAATCAAGCGAAAGGCATCTACGTATGATGCCGCCTTATCCAAATATCCTCTCTTGAAGGTATGCCTCATATGATTACCATGTCATCAACATGTGATTGTTTGTGAGGAGGTATGGACTGATGCAGAGGTGATCAATTACTGAATGACATACTGGATGATGATTTAATATGGATGGATGATATTCGGTCTAGTTCTGATGGTTTTGGATGGATTGTTGATGCGAATGCCGGCCTAGTTGTTCAGTCGATAACGCCTTGGCAACATCAAGGTATTCTTCTACGCTCTGATCGTTACTGCTGGTATCCCTACTGGCATCTATAGCCTACTGGCATTCTTTACCTTTGCTGGATCTATTGGTACGAACACTTTCAACTGTCACCTCACCTGCATGATGAATTAATCGTCATAATAGGTATTGGTGTTACTATATCCATGTTTGTCACTGGTGCCTTTCTCGCAGTCGGAGGCTTTGTCCTCTCTCTGTTCCTTGGGTATGTGGTGGTAGTCAGATATTCCCAGACGGATATGACAAAAGCAATATCAATATAGCCTGGCATTTCTCTGCGCCGCTGCAGTCTCTGGAGGCTATGCGATTGCTAAACACTTGCACGTAAAGCAGTCCTAAGTAAACGGTAAGTTGACCGGCTTTTGTTTCCCCGTCTTCCATGAACGGACTCACCAACACCATCATGGCAATAAAGGATATTCACGACGAGACTTTGAGCACACGTCGCTGCTAATTATAAAATCCTGGCCATGTTAGAGTTTTGACTATGGTAGCCATTTATCATTTCCTTTCCACTTTTTTTATAACGTACAGTACTGTGTAGTTGATTTTTCACGTAAAAGCAAAAGTGAGCCAAGTCGCAAATCATAAGTGAACGGCGCTACGACCATAGGATCGACCGCACGAAGCTCAGCACATTGACAACGAGCATCCGCATCAGGTAGTTCACGAAGACGAAGTAAAGCCAGCCTGCATTGATTTCCATTTGGTATCGCCATTGATCCCCATCTAATCTCGAGCGTTCGCTGCCCTGCCATCTTGAGAGTACCATCATGTCCGGACGAAGAATTACCCCTACATCGATCAAGTCCCGCCCTCCATTAGCACCAGATCTTCATCTAGGACCAGTCACAACAAGATCCGCAACACTTGAATGGTCATATCCTTCTGATCAATCCATCCCTCATGAGCCAATACCATCCAAAGACGCCATAATCTTCAAACTAGAGACGCGACTGGCTAGTACGTCTGTTTCTGAATCGGTCGTCCATTACCAGGGTCAGGATATGACATGCACAGCAGAAGGCTTGTTTCCGCAAGAAGGATATATAGCAAGATTGATTACCGAGTGGGTCGATCCGCCTCAAAATGCTCAACCTTCTATTGTGCAACTCGAGTTCCGTACCTCAGGTGTGTGGCGTTATTTACTTATGATCGCTCTATTTAAGCCCATGGTGTTATAAACCTAGATGAGTCAGAGCTGCATAGAGCATCTGCACAATTACAACGAGCAGTTGCAGAGAATGATTCATCAAAGGCTAGCATGCTGCTGGATCGGCACGGAAAGGAACTGAGTCTGGAAACTAGGGATAAATATGGAAGGACGCTGCTGATGGTATGTGATCTTTCCCTAGTTTATACAGTTTAATGTATATAATCTTGTTTAATACCCCCCCCCCC
>QEAN01000256.1:0-31153 GCA_006535955.1 Synchytrium endobioticum | reverse complement strand
TGTCATTCTTTGTACCGCTACGCCGTATGGCCATAGATATTTCGTGCAGAGCACGCTGCATCCGTTTACACCTGTCCCATCTGCCTGCTACTCCTGGCCTTGTCATGGGAATCTACCAAGGTGTCGACGTGACGGACAAGGCATTGGGGGCGATGGATGCAGTCTTGATACTGGGAGGTGCAGACTACTGCAGAGGGAATGTCGGCCATTATTTGTTGGACGCGAGGGTGCTTGAGCAGTCGTACTTGATTCAGGCGATGGTGCAGGTTGATTCCTGTCTTTTCCTTCCCCTGGTCATTAGAGCAAGTCCACGGCTGATCCAGCTGCTTGTCGATATATACAAAACTGACACACACACTGATACTATCATACATGAGAGTACACTACCAAGAAATCAACACTATTAGACAACTACTAGTAGAAAGTTGCACTAAAACCAAACGCATTAAACTCATATGCTCTCAAGCACTACATCGTCGCCCGCCCAACTAAAACAAAGAGCTACGAACATTCTCCGTCGTCGTGAACGTAACAGGTCCATAACCACCCAATTTAGCAGTTATATTTGATTTGGAAGTGGCCGATACCGTACCGCCAGACGTAATGAACGCCAATATACCATCGGCAGTCGGATTTATATTTAATTTTGGGGACGCACTGCTCTGTGCATTAGCTGCGATAACCCAGTTGGTGTCCTGGTCGATTGTTGCTAGCATTGTACCCTATTTGTTGTGCGATTTGTCACCATTACTACAAATCAAGGTGTCTGTCGGACGTACACTTACCCCACTATTGGATACGGTTGAAATTACGTGTGAGATGGTTATTGGGAGGGCGTAATAATTGTTTGCGTATAACTATTGAGGATGGGTGAGTCGCTGTGACAATTTGACGTCCCGAAAGCGTAGCTTACAGTAATAGAAAGAGCTGGCGGGAAAATCGAATCCAAATTGACCCTTGAGCCCGACAATAACTGGCCACCCTGTGATGGCAACGATTGTCTAGAGTACGGCAAGTATTAGTCTTACATATTTCATCCAGAATTTTCCTACATCAGCAAGGATTACATACGCGAATGACAACCCAGAAAACACACCGTCCAAACTAGCCACATTACTACTGCCTTTATATCCCTCAGCAGTGACAGTCACTGCATTGTTGGATATGAAACTACTCAAAAACGACTGCCCAGCAGTTTGAGCAGGCGGTGTTTGTGGATTGTATACAGCTTGTGCAGGTACCGCATTCGAACCTGGATTCAAAACAGTACCATCGGGGATCGTAAGTGTGCCAATGACCTCACCCCCAGCCAAAAGATTGAGTGTAATCGCATCGGCGGAGAATGTCACGGTAGATGGATTGTTGATCTATTACACGCGAAAAGTGTTGGCAGGACGAAAAAAGGCGACATATGAAATCGGAATGCATAATTCTTGCCTTTAGAGGCACATTCAACTTCAATCCGGAAGTATCACCACTAGTGATAACCGGTGCGCCTGTGAACGAGACATTAGTCAAGGACCCAAATCCACTCAAACTCAACGTCGTAAACATCGGTACACTGTTGATGGATACAGTACCAGCTGCTGTGTTCGCATACACGTTTGAGGTACCTCGAATGCCTAGATCGACTGATGACGATGCATCACCATTGAAAACGGTGTTTAGGAAGGATTGGAAGAGGGGTTCTTGACCTGATATCACTTGAAGAGCGGACGATAATGAAGTGGTAAGCTGGCCATCCGTACCGGATCCAAATGCTGGCATTTTTGTAGCGTTGATTGTTGCCATGTCTCTTCCTTGGTATGAAACCGTCAGTGACTTGTGCGGTTGGGCGAAATGTAAGTGATCTCTCCACACATGCGCGACACCATTTCCAGGTCATCATGATGTCATCAAAAGTATTTCCATACGACATACCTGATCAATAGCAGTAAAATTGGCATTGAATTTGAATTGCGGATTCAAAATGGCTTGAACTCTACCAACACTAAACTGTGGAGCGTATGGAGCAGCGGCAGTGAAAGCCATGGCCATTCCACTGTCTCCAAACGCAATACTTTTAATCAGGTCACTACTATTCACTACGCCACCCGGTGCACCCAAGTCAAGTTTCAAGCCCACAACAGCATTCTTCAACCATTGCGGTGCTCCAGGTACGTCGATTGCTACACCTTGTATTCCATTACCACTTAAAAAATCGGTAAAAAGGGCCTGCAGGGAGTCCAATGGTGGATTTCCGGTTACGGAGCCAATGACCGACAGACTATTGGCTCCTTGTTTGAGATTTACGTTTTGGGTGGTCACTGTTCCAATGCTGGCGCCGCTTGTCAAGGAGAGTGTGAAGAGGATGTCACCAATATGTACATTGAGGACTGATGGGTTGAAGACAGTGATTGCAGCGGCAATCGGGATGAATCCGTTTGCTGTAGTTGGAACTTGGATGTTGAAATCGGTCAATGTAACGTTGCTCAAGCCTCCAAATCCTGCATTGTACGCAGATTATTTAGCACGTAAGAATATAAGTGCAAAAAAACAAATTGGGATTGCAGCTTCCACTTTTCGGCAACCAACATACCTTGCACCGCAACGGTCTTGTCCAGATGCAAATTTCTGAACGTTTGTCCGACAGCGAATACCGATAACACAGACTTGAAATTCAGACAGACAGATTTCATACTCACCAAATCCTTATTGAATACCTCCCACGCACTAGCATTATAGATTAATACGGTTTGATTGAGCACGACTTGACCTGAACCCCCATTGATAGCTACAGGTTCAAGAGTCAAATTGAAGACTTGACTCTCGTTGTATGCTACTATTACTGGTGATTCATAAGTTAGAGTAGCATCGGTAGTACCACCATTGGATATGGCTATCACAGCGTCGAGGCGAAACGAGTTGAGGGCTGGTTGAGTGATTGTTGCAGATGAAAAGTCTAGCTCAGCTGAATCTAGTGTGCTCTCTATATTGCGATGAATGTAAGTTGACTCGCATGTTTGAGCAAGCGCGCATGATGCTTACGAATGGCTTTTGGTATAATTACCAAAAACATGACGGGCAAGAAGATGAGCAGCAGCCATATCAGAGTCCCCGTGACTGCTAAGCAAGTGATCCATCTTCTCCTTCGGTACCAGGGTACAAATTTGTCTTTTAGATTCCTTTCGTCGCATTGTAGCCAATCATATTCGTAGTCTGCTCCTGGAGATACTAGAGTGGATAGTGGGCTGGCGGTCCATCTATGACCATCGTATGCATCCGAAGCCGTCTTTGCTATGGCATGATGATTGTTGTAATCGGCGCCCATGAGTCGCATAGTAGCAGCAGCAGCAGCATCAGCAGGCATAGTGTTTCCGAAAGGTGAGCCTGACGAAGATTGAATGAAGCCACAACCACGATTTAGGGTTAGACCATGGGAGTTTCGTGTTGGTGAAATATCGGTTGCAGCGGGTTGTTGATGGATGGACGGATGTTCGCCAAGGTCTTGTTCTGGCAGACCTGGGTGCGGTCCGGCATAACGTCGTGGTGGCGGTTGTGGGGGTGCTGCCAAGTACAACAAATCGGGTGACGACACCATGGCTGATTACGATACTACTTCTGTGCCAGGTGTAGTATGTATCTTGGCAATGTACGTTTTTTTTTTTTGGGAAAACCAGTGGAATACGAGGCTGGGGTGACAAACACCAATGTCGTATTGGATATGCGGGTTTCTACGGGGGGGAGGGGGGCGGGGTAAATCCGTGTTAACCATGTGGATCGTTATGTTTTCAATCAAGGCATGGCCGACTGGCTGTATGGCATTTTTAGCTTCAGACAGGATACATGATGTCGTCACGAGTGTGGTGGCAGTGCAGAGTAGCATATTGTATTATATTGCAGACGCAGACGCAGACGCAGACGCAGACGCAGACGCCGGCCGCCTTGGCTGCTTGGAGCTATTTGGTGTCAGTATCCAGCACTCGGGCACAGTAAGTCATGTCATTTGTATTATTATTATTCAGGCACCGCACAAACAGCGAGGATCCGATGAAAGTGCCATACATACTACATTATCGTACAAGACAACAATTAATTGCATAACTTGGAGCCACAAAATCATTCAGACACAGTGTGTATACATTCATATACAAAGTAACACACATTGCCATTTTGTGACATATGGCAACGTCAATCTGCCCATTCATATATCTACCAGAATTATATTGGCACGTGTATCATCTGTTGTCGTCCACATCACGCTGAACTGCAACACTACGCTCGAACGCTCGAACGCTCCCGCCAAGCGCAACGGGCCCAATATTGACAATCCCAAGGCCATTCCGTAAGTTGCTAGCAATGTTTCTCTCCAATTACTGAGCCGCTACTGACACAGATTGCGGCCGGAATTGCTTGGCATACGCTTATTAGTCAACATAGTCAACTGACACTCGTCCCTCCCTCGTGCAAATTAGTATACCATTGGCACCAACCTATTACACGGCTACTGTGAACATGCTAGGCACACAGCACCAACAACAATCCAGCCATTCAGCACAGAAACGTAAAGCTGATCTGCCAGACCCATCGTACTCCCCTGTCGCATCCGTTGCTGCCATCCCAATTTCCACCGCAAATACTCCATCAGGCCCTCAAACTCCCATATCCACATCTCCAACTCTCCTAGAGTCCGCTCTCTCGTTAATGTCATTACGGAACGGCCGCGCTCCGTTGCTATTCCATTCGCATGCCGCGGAAATGATCCACATGGCGTCCGACAATGTGCAAGACACCAATGAACGACCATTCAAGAAGCAGTCGTTTGATGTTGATTGTTTAAGAGACGGCATCGAACGCTCTGACATGGTAGTTCATTCCCCGAGAATTATTGATCTGGATGGAGATTGGAAGATGAAGAATACACTGCCAGTCATAACCAACAGCCCGTACGCTAGTGCTACTGCCCATGGCCAAAATAGCAAAGGCGATAATATGTCAATAGACCGTGCATCGCGCTCTAATGTTGTAACACCACCTCTAAATCCAGACCTCCCGATGCCCGATCAATTAACACCACCAGCAAATCATTTCTCATCAACTTCCTCTCCCGCATCATCCGAAACATCCAATTCATCAACATCCTCAACGTCCTCTGATCAAAACACTGTATCATGCAGTTTTCGAGCGTGGGATTCCCTCAAGTCTTCCATTTCCGAATCCCTGTGCTCAAGCAAGGCATCAGAATCATGCCCAACTGCCCCGCCGCCATCTCCATCCCGTGATCGAGTACTCTACTCGCCGGTCGACACACCAATCATCCCAAACGGTTTAGTGTCACCACGATCACGAGAAGCCACGATCACCAAATACGCTACTTCTCCAAGAGCATTAGGTTCAAATAGGGATACCAATAGACAGCATCCTTATCATATTCACCAGCAGCTATTTCCACCATTGAATAACCCTAGTTCGAGTGGAGGCAATGGTTTGTTGGGTGGTGCAGAGCCCTTGAATTCTCAAGAGTTGAGAAGGAGGTTGAAAATTGTGAAAAAAGAAAGGGGCCAGTTGAATGGGTTGCCCCAAGGGGTTAAAAGCAGTTTTAAATTTGTGTTTTGACAGTGCTGTGTCTGCAATCTTTGGGTGATCTAATTTCAACGCATAAACTTTGTATCTATTGTCTTATAGTCTTTCCCTTGCTTGCGTGGAAACAGTCATCTTGTCTAATCTTGTATTTCCAATGTCAGTTCAATTATTAGTCCAAGAACTACCAAGAAGGGGGGGGGGGTTATACGTAAATACTTTTACTGTTGATTTGATGTACGAATAGATCCGGTACTCCTCGCTATAGTTGGCCATATTACTGAAACTTGTATCATCACTGTGTTTGGGAATCCACTACACCCTTCCCCTAGTGTTTTCACAATTTCGAGAAAGATGCAAATGTGTGAGTGGGGGGACCATATCACTCAAAATACAGCTTAGGTGCTACACCCGTCGGCACACCCCAATCTAGCTTGCATATCGTTATACAGATACTTTTACGCGTATATGTGATAACAAGTATCCTACGGCCACGATCTCTCTTGTATGTCGCCACAAAATGCCCAACGGCCGTCGTCGGGATGTGGAGGATAGTGCGCTCAATATACGAATGGTCTGCTACGGCTCCAGGACTTTTACGCGTAAGTGCATTACCACGTGCATGACTGCATGCAGTCATATGCCGCTGCCACAGTGAAAACATTTATAGTATTCATATATTAGGTATCCTGCACTACCTCACATTGAGAACCCAGAGAAATAACACATCTTACATAATCATCAAGAGATTCACTTACTAGACTATGTTCTACTACTAGATCCCGTGGCAACCCATCCCTCAACATAGTATGCAAGTCCTGATACGTCTGAGCTTGCACCTGGGCTATCCTTGCTACAATAATCTCTAACATGGATTCAGCCAAACTTACAAACTTTGGTAACTCTTCGACGAGCTGCGAATTCATACTCGTATACATGTTCGCCGATTCGGCCAACCCTCGCTCAACTGTATCGCCACGAGCCTTCATCCCTTGAACTCGATTGAAATCCAAGGCTTTTGCATCCCGTTTCTTCATCAGAGTCCCTGGATTTTTGAATTGAGCTTGTAATTGCTCAATGAGACCGAATACCGATGTTTTCATTCTTGTTTCAGCGTCCTTGTACAGAGTAGACGATATCCTCGCACAGGCTTTTCGGTATTCTACGACAGTAAAGGTCCCTGAATTCCCACTATACGCATCCTCCCAGTTGACGGCTAGCGCTTCATGTACTTCAGCATAGTCTCGAACAGACTTGACCCAATCAACGCACTTCTGTCGTAGGTCGATTAATTCAGCTTGGATTGCTTCAAACCGGCCCGCTAAGGATTCGTATGCCATATCGACCTTTGTACATACAAGGTAAGCATGGGCGCAAACTTATGACGGAATTCATGAGCTTACATTGACCGTCGACAATCCAACCCCCTCTTTGACACGCTGAGTTCCTCTGGCAAGCTTCTTGTTAATACCACGCCTGCCAAGACAAATGATTAGCAACGGAAATATATGGAGAGCTTCATTAGGATGCTCACACTATATTCGTTTGCCCCTTCCCTTCTACATATTTCTCCACAATATCCCTCCGTTTCTTGACTTCATTGATTTTCTCAGCAATCCGTTCCATCTCTTTCAAAGCTAGTCTTAGTTGCTCCGAATCCGAATGGGTTGGAGTGGTGTCTTTAATGAGTTGCTAGTGGTAGGCTCTGTCAATAATTCGGTTGCTCGTCCTTTGATCAGATGCTGACCTTGATCAGAAGCGGATATTTGAGAACCCTCTGAACAGGCTTGATTAGTAAGGACCCGAGATCCCAAGCTTGCGTTCTACCAGCTAGTTGTGCCTGTCCTGACTTTAGGAATTCTTTTGCCTCATCCGGCCCAGATGGACCGACCAAATCTTGCAATCGAGTGATAGAGGCTTCGTTATGTTTACAAAACTCGGTGAATACTTCTTCTAGCTGAGGTGCCTAAGAGTTGCATTCTGGTGAGCAAATGCATACAGACAGTTATAACGTGGCTGGGCTTACCGCATTTAGGAATGCGTCGCCCGCGTAATCATCTTCAGGATTACAAGCTGCTTCCAGATATGTCAAAAACCATCTTGAAATTTCGATAACTGCCTCGATGTTGGAGAAGAGTATCCTGATGTCTGTTACTGACAGCACACCAGTCTGTAAAGCTGGATAATAAAATACCTATTTCGCATCGTTCGCAAAAGCGTCACAGTGAGTCAAGAATACGTTTTAACTTGATCAGGCTACCGGCACATACATCTCTCAGAGCTTCCATATCATTCAAGAACGATCGCTCAGTCTCTACCAACTCTCTCAGCACATGGGCACGCCTCTCGTCTCGTTTTCGACTTAATTCTTCTTCAGTTAACAACATATCTCTACCATCGTCACTCGGCATTGGTGTTGGAGATCGAGTTGTTGCAGCGGAAGGACTCAATGGCGAGCCAAGCCCAGTCAAATTTAAGGTAACATTATTCGTTTGAAATTGATGTGGTGGCGATGCAACTTCAGGAAAATCAACTTGTGCTGGTGGTGTACATTCTGTGCATATATTAATATTTATTTGATGGGTTGCCGGTGACGGAGGTTGCGGTTCGCAATCAGTGTAAGAATGCGACATGGTTGATGGAGAATTTGGTAGTGATTCTGGTGGTGTTCTTGGGAAAGATGACGAAGGCCGCTTATTGTACGAATCAGTATGACTATCATTTGCGTTGTCGAAACGAAGGCTACTGCCACTACTACCACCAGCATTCAATACTGTAACCCTCTCAGCTAATGGCATAATAACTACAGCTGCTAATTCCGACCTATCGACCTGGTTGCAGGTTTTGCATCCATTCATGTACGCTGTTCGGCTTGAGTCTGGTGGTGTACAAATGCCGTGCGGACTTTCACCAGACTGACGCGACGACATGTGAAGTCCTGTCGATGCTACTTGAGTAGTATGTTGCCTTGACGCCGTCAAGGATGAGATTGAGGCTGCTCGAGATCGAGGTCCGGACGTGATTATAGGATCAGCAGATAAATTAGGAGATTTGGCTGGTCTTTGGTGAGGTATTGGTGGTACAAATCTCATTGATCGTCGGCTGCTACTTTGATGGTCACCTTCTATTGATGAAGCAATCGATAGAGCAGACGAGTTGGGTTTCGAACTAGCATGTCTTTTAATGCCAAACCTAGATGGACTGCGTGAAGTGGAAATACCGAAACTGTTGATATACGGACTATCATTAAGACTATGCAACTGGTGGAAATCTTCAGCTTCGAAAATCTTGCTCAATCTCGACACTGACGGACTCTTGCTGATCTCTAAGTCTTCAGAACCAGCACCATCTTCTGATCCCGAGCTACACCGCTTCAACTGACTCTGCTGTCGTTGGTTTTGCCATGTACTGTTACCAGAAGTCTGGGAAGCTGGTTGTTGACATTTCCCTGTTGCTGCTCCACTATGGTAGTTGTTCAGTCCAACTGTAACACTAGAGGATATTCTCCGTTTCGGTTTGATACTTGTATTATAAGTGCTCGCCCTGGCAGCGGCGGACTGCTGTCTGGTCATGGTCCGCGATGTGGTTGATGGTGACGACGATGAGCTGGTTGATTGTTGTTCAAACATCTTGGCGAGATCCTCAACACGCTTCCTGGGAGTAGTATCGACACCACACGCCGGATCTTTGAGATCGCTATCGGTCATTGTTCGTTGAAAGGCGATGGTTGACTTGACTCGTTTCGACAATCAGTCCCTGCCCAACCACCCTATTGCGCAGGCGGACGGAGGTAGTAAGAGAGATCGAGAGACTGATTCAAAGGCCAGGTCACACCGTACCGTGCGCTACAACCAGACTTGCATAGGGGGTCGTCCTCGTTTCATGTGCCTGGAGTTGGCAGACCAAGTTCAAGCAAGGATAGAGTCTGTGTCCACCAGTATCGACCAATACGAGATACTGCAGTATAACAATACCGCACGCAATAATGTTGTATGCATCATCGTACGCCGTGGTGTCCTATCTCGGAGTACTACTCGCCATCATCATCGCATTGGATCTACTCTTCACCGGAAATGGTGAATTATTCAATGTAGGACGATTCCTGATAGAAACCGATCCTTACATGTGGGCTTTATTGGGCACTTCCTTATGTGTGGGATTATCGGTGGTAGGCGCTGCATGGTGCGGTATAGGCTATTCTGATGTTGTTGGATTCTGTGCGTCAGTGATGAAAATTGACTGAACAGTGTTACTGATTACAGGGGGATCTTCATTACAGGATCGACTATTCTAGGGGCTGCTGTCAGAGCACCAAGAATACAAACCAAGAATTTGATCAGGTGTGTCCAGGACTGACAGGTCATCCATCGCCTTTCCAACAACTTACAATCAAGCTTTGTAGTATCATCTTTTGCGAAGTTGTAGCCATCTACGGACTCATTCTCGCAATTGTCTTCTCAGCAAAAATGAGTTATAATGGCGAAGAAGATGTGACATTGACTAGATCAGCTTACTTTGCGGGTTTGTATGCCGTGTCGCGCCCGGTGATTATCAGTTTTAATAATCAAGGGTATTTCAACCCATAGGATACTCACTCTTCTGGTCTGGTCTGGCGGTTGGGTTATCCAACCTTGCGTGTGGAGTCTCTGTTGGAATTGCTGGAAGTTCCTGTGCACTAGCAGATGCTGCAGACGGAACCCTATTTGTCAAGGTTCTCGTAATTGAAATCTTTGGATCTGTAGTTGGTCTGTTTGGACTTATTGTGGGGTTGTTGTTATCAGGTTGGCTTCAAGTATTTGGTGTTCGAATTGTTGATGGCGACTGATGTTTTGGTAAAAATAGGCAAGGTTGCAGACTTTAGATAGACGAGCGTGGTTTCTGGCGAGTTATTCGAAATATTATGGGATGCAACAATAGCCATTTCTCACATACATATGTCAATTATAAAATCGGCATGTAAAACACAGCTGTCAGATTGTCAGATAACAAAGTTTTCTACAGTTCGAAACGGACCGCGTACGAACAAGAGGCATATCATGACGTATCACGAGCATTCTCTCCATCCCCACACGGGGAGGGGGGCAGCTCCTCTAGAGACGTCAGTCCAGATCACGTAGTCCAATACGGCATGCTGCCTTTCCTATCAGTCTCAACCCCTTTTGTACGTAGACATCCATATCCAAGTCCACGTGACTCTATATGTACTAGTATTCCATATACCAGATCAGTCGTCTGCAACCCGCGCCACCATCATCGCCATAGCTTCCAAGGTGGAGTCCAAACATCTGACCAGTCAGGCTGCAACCATGGCTGCTACATTGATAAAGCAAGGAGCAGAAGCAGTGAGCCCGCCCCATGCCCTGTCATCCGCGTTCCAACTCACCTTTGCGCACACTAAACGGTAGCGAGTCTACAAAATCCCATTCCCATGCTCACAATACGCCATTGTCAAAGAGCGTTTCCCAAAGTCATACAGACATCCGATCCTCGATGCAAAAATCACTTCCAAACGGGTCATCCAAGTAAGCGGCCGCACATCCCATCGACCCATGCAACCATCCAGAGCCATCCGCTCATAGGAGGCGAGATGTCTAGTCCGCTGCTGCAAGGCCGGCATAGACACACCGACGCTGTACCTCATCGATGTGCCTCGGAACGTGCTGTACATGGAGTACGTGGTTGGTGTGTCCGTGCGCGATTTCATACAACACAATGGGTTGGATGATGCTGGAGGTACATTGACTTGTATCCAGCCTTGCGTTCCCAGTCAGTAAAAATGCAACCACGTAGTCGCCACACAGCTATCGCAACGGATCGGATGGAATGTAGCTGCCATGCACGATCTTGATATCATACATGGTGATTTGACAACCTCGAATATGATGATCCGACCATCCAAATCTGTGGTATGTCTCTCCACCACCCGTATGACGCGTGGTGCCTGACTGGCCTCTCGAATAGGCAATGATTGATTTTGGACTGAGCTATGGATCTGTAGATATCGAAGACAAGGCTGTTGACTTGTATGTGCTTGAGCGTGCTTTTTCAAGTACTCATCCAAACACCGAGGCTCTCGTGAGTTTCTGTATATTCTATGCTTGATCTTATCACACCCATAACTACAATGATTTCGTGTAACCTTGTAGTTTGAGGCCATCTTGGATAATTATGTGGCGCGTGCTCGGGATGGTAAATCCATCATAAAACGTTTAAATGACGGTCAGTACTTTGTTTGACCTTTTTCATCTTGTACTAGTTACAGACACGTCCAACATTAGTGAGGAAAAGAGGCCGCAAAAGAACGGCATTTGGATAAAGCCCGTCCTCCCTCGTGCCATCTCTAGCTCGCATTCATGTTGTTACGAGCACTACAGATATCCTTAGATACAATAGATTCTCACTCTTATGATACTACTTCCCCTTTCTACATCGCTTTACAAAAGTTAACATGACTTAATTCAAAATATACTATCGTCTGATAAAAGTTCTTTACAGATCGACAACAATCTGTCTGGACCACTTGAGTTTCTGACAAGTATTTGGTTCAGCTTCTCCTCACTACAGATTCACGAAATCGTTTAAGTAAAATTAGAAGAAAAAGTTTCAGCGCCCATTTTACACATACTTGACAGCACCATATTCACAAGTAACACTGGCATCAATAGCTCCTTTTGGGTATTCCAAAGGCAGGGGAATCATCAAATTGACACGACAGCGGGTACGTGCCCTCTTGCTGAAGAGCAACACTTGTAGGGACACCACTGAATTGTCCCTATGCGTCAAATTCAGCGAAACATCTACCTTGGTTACAGTTTGCGCTTCATACACATCATGCATCAAGGCACATGCAGAGTCGTTTAGTATTGTCACCATTTCCAAGACCTTTTCATCAATGTCAGTCATGTCGTGAGAACTCCGTGTGGCTATCATTACTGACCTTGGTAGCACCCTTTGACGACACCTTGCCATAAGAAGGCAGGGAGGCTTTCACCAAATTTGAGACCTAATGACGCAACTTTATTACTTATACTTACTGAAAGTGGTAACCGTCGACACCTACCATATCTAATGTACTTGGCGATGTGACACTGATAGCGACATCCAACGAATTATTCAAATTCGAGATGAATTCAACGTTGATCTTGTCATCATAAACCAGCTTGATAGAATTCGAGGTGATTTTGGCAGGACTCCATAAGCTCAAAGCACCAATCAGGTTGAACTCATCTGAATGGTAAATTGAAATGAGGAATGAAACACTTGATCAAATATAGGATGGGAGCGGTTACCTCGCAAATGTTGTATGTCAGTGGCATATATTGGTTTGTTTTCTTCACACTTCTTTTCCGCTTCAACAATTGCCTATCAGTTCCCATTTAGAGATCACTACTTCAATTGGAGTGGTATGGTTGTCAACCAACCTCAGCAGTCTCGGAAAGCTCGTTGACGACAGTAACGAGCTCGCTCTTGACAGCGTTCAACGTCTGCTGAGCTGTGGACAACTGCGTTTCCAGTTCTTGGTGTTCTGCTCGCCGTTCCGACAGTTGGTTCTTCAAAACATTCATTCGACTGACTTCTTGTTCCTGTCGTTGCCGCAGTCTAAAACATTACTTGGTCAACCGTCTGTCCATTGGCAGGAACCAGGCCACTACCAACCTTTCATTGGTAGCGTCGGTGGTGATCTTCAAAGTATGGTGATGAGCTTCGACTGATCGCAACAGGGCCTTGGTCTGATTGGTATAAAGTGAAAGTCGAGCTTGGTCCTGTACAGGGATACTGAGTAGGTGTCGAGACAGTGATGTTATCAATTGCATTATGATTGGCCACACACCTTCTTGAAATGCTCCATGGAAGAAGTCAGTCTGGGTAAGAAGGAATTCAAATCTTTGATTCTTCGAGTCAAGAATTGCTCTTGACTAGCATACTTGGCATATTGCTTAGTGAGATGTACATTATTCTATGATAAGGCACATGTCAACAATGCAAGTTTAACTGTCGGGTGCAATACGATGAATCACTACACCGCTTCGGCATACCTTGATATTGCTTCGCTCTTCTACACTTCCTGACTGATAATCAGCAAAGAGCAATGGTGGGTTTTCGGCAGCTTCATCTTCCATCCCTTGAAGGATATTGGCGAGGCGTGATGTTTCGCTGACGAGTTCTTCATTGATCTAGAAGTTGGCGACATAGTTCAGGCCTCGACTTCGCATAGTATCAACATTTCAGCCTGAGGCTCGCCTTGAGATACAAGTCATACTCTGGTTCAACTACAAGACCTGCCACAAGCACATCGACATCCCCGACTGGATCCACGAAATGCAAATGGGCATGGATCCATTCAGCAACTTCCTACTATCAAATACTGCAAAACTCTTGACTTACTAGATGATCGAGGGGTCGCACGAATAGTTCTCCTCCTTGCTGGTGTTAGGCTTGGTTCGTTGAACGAAGTTCCAGTATCGCTGAGAAAACTTGATAATGTAAGCGGTGACTATGTGCGGAGCACTATTTAAATGACAGATTGCCTTGTCTGTATACACGTTGTATGTACGTACTTGCGGCGGGGGTGATTCGGTTCGACGTATTGAACTCCTTGAGCCTACAGGTCGACGAGGGGTCATAAGCAATGAACCATCTAGCGCTATATTCAGAAACTATACGTTTTGGAGTCACGTTCAAAGTTGCCGTGGGCTGCGTGTCGGGCACATTTTGGGACCGTAGAACTATAGAAAGTAAGTGAACTTAGAACCCAAGATTGGTCTATAACGGATGTTTGAAGTAGTATTTTACGGCTTTCAAATCTCGCCGAATCCAAAGTGGAGTTACCAGAACCGAACAAACCATCATCCACCTTATGTTTTGGGAAAGAAATGGGTGTAAGGTCATGGTTGCCTCGCATAGCATGGGAATTAGGTCCTATATTTGCGTGGGATGATAAACAAGTATCCATATGAGTTGAACTAGACGTGATGTGCGTACTTCGTGTCAATTCAGACATCTGCGCGCGTAATTTGACAGCAGACGCCAGCTTTCCCAAAGGAGTCATACCACTATCCCATTTGGTGACACGTGGTGTTGAAGGCTCGTTAACACTGTCCGCGATCTCGATATTAACAGCATTTAAGTCTGCGGTGTATTTTTGTTCCGCTTGGGATTCGGTCCGTTGGGTTGTCAAATCACTTGCACCAAGTGGCACTATTCGAAAGGTGGGTAATTTAGCATTTGAGAACGACAACCGCGCGCAGAACAAGAGCAACGCACTTTGACTCGATGCGATCAATTCTTGACCTTCAAGAACAGAACCCAGAGGATCAAAATTCTCGACGTCACAGGATGTGTTAAGGTCCATAGATATTTCTTGTAAATCAATCATAGACGTTTCATCTGATACAAAACGTTCCGATCCATCGTTCAAACCCTCTAAAGGTTTCGATGTTTTGGTGAAGTGTTTGCTTAGTTCGTCTACAGATTGATTGAAACGCGGACATACCCTCGTCATCGCCGCGCATTTGCTTTGAAGGTGAGGCTATAACATCCATATCAGTATCATTGGATTGTGCTTTCTCGTCCCCCTTCAATCGCATTGAAATCTCGATGCTCTCCACATCCACTCGATCATCTACGAAATTGTCCTCGTCTTCATCATCATCGTCCTTTGCTTTGGGTGAAAGTTCCGGGCCAAAATTCTGAGGTGAGAGCAACACATCCGGCTCCTCTCCTTCTTCACTCTCTCCAATTTCCACTTCTTGAGACGCCGTCAATACACTGATACCCGTGATATGACTATTTGTTTCGGTCGGTGTTGACGCGGCGTCACCATCACCGTTGTCTTCGTCGCAAATACTGGGAGTGCTAACGAAAAACGGTGCAAGGCTATCCCTAGGTCGTCCACGAATTTTGAAAGACCCGGCACTCGTAGGCATCACAGCATGATTCATCTGATATGTACTATCCCCGGATGGCTCACTAGCATCAACTGGCTTCAAAGCATTGAATATTTGAGTCAGTGAAGATGCAGTAGAGTCGGATGATGCTTGTGACGATGATACAATTGAGAGTGTTACAGTAGGATCACCTGATACGGATTGACAAGGACGAAAGAATGGTGCGATACTATCTCGGGTTCGATGGGTTGAGATACTATGTTGATCTTGATCGGCCAAATCATTTTGAAAGAATGGTGCAATGCTGTCTCGTGCTCGGTTTCTCGATTCACGTTGAAAGAAGGGTGCAACGCTGTCTCGCGGTCGCGCAGACAAAGTCGAGGAGAACCTATTGCCTATGACGTTCCTGAATGTATCATCTTCGGAGGGTGATTGAAAGAACGCAGCAACTGAGTCTCTTGTTTTGCTACGGTTGGCTTCATCGAGACTTTTACCGGGACTGATTTTTAGTGTAGAGGCTGGTGCAGCCATTTCTACTTTTCCGGGACTTGGTCCTGATGGTGATGAAGTAGGTAGCTCTTTCGCCAATCTAGGTGACCGTCTGAGCAGAGGGCTATTATCATCTGTTTGTGACGATATCTGAGCTACTCGTGGTGATTGTGGAGAATGGCTGAAGAATTGCGATACGGTGTCACGCCGATTTGTTGACTTTTTGCTTGATGGTGATGGTTTGACGGGCAGAGGTTGTGCAGATGCGATCTTGTTGGTCGGTAGGGGCGACGGAGATGGTTCAGAAGCCAACAATTCCGATGAATTCTGTTGGAGAGTGGCAGGGGTATCTGTAGATTTGTCGGGGGACGTACCCTTAACATCTACTTCGAAGCTCATTTCCCTGTTATATGCGGCGGCCAGTCAGTACGCTGCAGAAACGACAGACACGGACAGTGGGCCAACTCACAGATCATCAGAGACTGACTTTGAAGTACTGACTTGCGAGGTATCCAATGACAACTGCAAGTCGTATGTGTCACTATATGACAAGATGAAGCATGTGAAAAACAATGGCAGCACTCTGTCGACAGTGGTGGAATCGTACCTTGTCCGTCTCACGGATGACAAGTCAGGTAGATCAAAGGTAGTCTTGTTTTCAGGAGTTGGTAAGGCGGAAGGCAGTTCAATGTGGGATTTGGCATCTATTCTAGCTCTGGCCGGGGTTGGCCATTCTTCTTTATCGAACAATCTATTTCATCAATGAAGTAAGCGGCAGCAATCAGCCAGGTCACGTGTTGGTGCATGGCATACCGAACATGGGCCGTGGCAGCAAACGACACTCGTCTACCCAATGACTTCCGGGGCTTGGCCCTTTCTTTACCACTGCGATGTAGACAGCGTATGGTTACTTTGAATCCGATGTAATGGCCGGACGCGACTTGCCTTGAATCCTGACTGCCTTCCGAGGTGGGCTGGGTGTTTTCCGCATCCATGTTGAAGACGTCATCGAATGCTGGCAATTTGTCATTGTTGCTGGTGCTCGATTGCTTCATGATGGATCTGCGTCGCTTTGCTGTCGTGGTCGTGGTAGTGGTCGTGGTCGCATCAATAGCAGCGATTGCCGTCTGAGTCATGTTTGTGATGGTAGCCCGTCGCTTCTTCCGTGGCGAGACTGCATCCATCCTTGAGCTATGGATCTCTGGTATCTGGGATCCTCGAAGAACGCTTCCAATAGCAGATACATCAGCTTGTAGCAATACTCAATGGCCCCCCGGATGTTGTGATTATTGCAGTCAGGAACGAGACGGCATCCGCATTGAAGAACAACACAAAATCGCGTGCATCATCGGGAAAAGTTGTGCCATTCTCGCGCTTCTGCTTGTTTCGGGCATGTGATATACATATAGTGTGATTAAAACAAACCGCCGCAATGCATCTATGCTATTATCCATGGCACCTGTGGATGCAGCACTGGGCACATGTGCAGCACTGCTATCTATATCCCCATATCATGACATTACATACCATGTTGCAACTAGACCGCCATGAACTTTCTAGAATGCACACGTTTCTGGAACAACACTCCTGCTACTCTACCAGCTCTCAATGAGGCCGCCTCACAGTTGCTCATGGATTCTTCAATCGTTTTCATCAGATTACGAGCACATACAATCAACTGTTGCTCCTTATCCACGTCCTTGGGCTCCGAAGCCTTGACCGCTGCAACAATACGCAACTGTTGACCCAACGTCAGGCATCGTTCAACATCACTCTTGAGCCGTCCCACTAAACGACGATCTGTGCATGCTCTGATCAGTTCGTTGCTCTTGGTGGTAAACGCCTCAGAGCTTCTAGTGATCTCTCTGGCTATCTGTATAAACCGTGCTTTGCCTTCAGCTTCTGGTGCTCTTCGTAACTGTGCAGACAGCGCCGACATTTCCGTAAACAGAGAGGATATGTCGCCAGCTTTACCAACTATAACATTATCATGCGATACATAAACGGCAGTGGCAATCTTCAAATCCACCGCTGCTGCTAAAATTGGATTTTCTTTGGCCTGCTCTTTCGTCAGCGGTACGGGCAGTTCTTCCTGCGGTAGGGCTGCCACCGGACTTGGCATGATTTCTTCAGACACGGTTTCCATTATTTCACTCTTACGCCGTTGGATCTCGGCTACTGGTAGTACAGGAGCAAGCTTATCGGTGCGTCCAGGTAAAGCTGGTAGAGGCATTAAAGGCACTGGCATGTCCACAGCGGCGACACCACGACAAGTAATCATGACGTCTCGCAATGAGTTCATGACATTCATAAGCACATGGCTGATCTCCTTGAAGTTATTGACTTGCCCATCCACTCCCCTCGCTGAAACTATTGCTCGATTAGCCCAGTTATGCTTCACTAGGATTCTTCATTCACGTCAGTCATTTGCGAGCAATTCAACTAGAGTAAAAGCGAGCCAATGTACCATTCTCGGCTTTTCGAATAATTGCAGTCAGCTCTTCCTTGTAGGCTTCTTCAGCGGCATTTTCCCGCTCGGATTGGGCAATTGTAATGATTCGATCAGCTGCAAGTAATAAACCACCACCAACGGGCTTGATCTTATCCTCATGGCCATCAGCAACGGCCTGTTGGTATGCGACACCAGCCGCTTCCAATGATGTTTCTGTTTGCGCAACCCTCGTTAGAACGGTTCGTCCAAGCGAATCAAAGCAAATGATGCAACCTACTGGCAGCAGCAATCAACTCAAATCCATTGAAAAGACCTTCCTGCTGTACCAAAGAGTTGCTAAGTTCATTAATAGCGCCTTGGAAAGCCGTTGATACAGCAGACGTGTGCTCCAAGACAGTGCCATCTTGCGGATGCTTCGCCAACGCTTGTGAAGCTGCCGACAAGACATGCGCTAATCCAGAAATATCGGAAATCTTGATTCTAATTTCTTCTGCTAACTGTGGATCGGCGGCGCCAGTAGTCTCTACAGCTAGAGTCGCTAGTCGCACAACGTGTTCGGCATTGTCTTGGAAGACGCTCGCAATGGCTACAGTTTGTTCTTGATCGCCTTGTGCTGCTGCAACTTGCAGGCGTTTTGACACACCATCATCATTTTCAACTCGTAGATCGGCAAATTTGCCTTCTAACTCAGTGATGATTGCCCGACGCAACTCTTCTTCCAACAAATTTATACGATTCGACTGTGAATCCAAAAGGGTTTGTAGCTCGCAGCGGTATTCTTCATTTCTCGGGTCAGCCAATGCTTGTCCTACTGCTTCTTGAATTCGACCGGTCAGGCTATTGAGCTCCTTTACTAGGGCATCAACTCTAACCACTCCATTGGGATTTCTCACATCTCTGATCGCATCTATCAACAAAATCATGATGTAGTGACCAACGCAGAGCTCGAATGTACAACGACCACCATACCATACCTCTTGTCATCCGTATGGTGCCTGTAGACAAGTCAACGATTTCATCTAAAAGCTCAGTCACTACGACATTCTCGCCGGCCACGATCTTGGGGCAAAGACCTCGTTGCACTCTTAGTAACTCGGCGCGTTGTTTACCTAAATCAAACTTAAACTTTACATTTGCGGTATCAGGGTCGTCTCTTGTCTGTACAATGACTTTGATTTCTTCCAGGTTTCTGGCCAACTGTCCTTCGATATCCCTCACTGCTACGGATGCTTCCGGTCGACCACCTCCTAAAATCAAAGTTTTGACGGCAGTCACCATCAAAGGAGATTCACGCTGCAAGGTTTTAATGGCGCCTTTCAGACGCGTTTGATACAATGGTTGGAGGAGCTCCGAGACTCTTTTCGTCGAGAGCTGAACTACGGTTACAAGTGCGTTTGCGGTTTGTTGTACTAGCTGGATCAGCGGTTGTGGTGGGTTGATTGGGATGCCAGGAATAGCAGAATATAATGTGATGGCTGTATCGCAAGCCACGACGATTTTACGAACATCTGAATCATCTACAGCATAGACTAGATGGGTAGTGCCAGATAGAATTCCTCGTATGGCATCCAACATTGTTTGCTTTGGTGCCCTTGCGAATGGGTCATTTTTTAAATCGTCTGTTGCTCTTATTAGCATCAAGGAAGCCACAGAAACTATTGCATGTTGATTTCTTGTAAGTGTTTGTTGATGAATGACCCGAAATTGTGGGCGAACCAACAAGCCACATATTGAGATTACTGCTTCTATTTCTACCGACCTTCATCACACGCTTTGGATAATTCATCAGCCAAAATGGTATCGTCGGGAGTTCCATACTGTATATTCCTAGCAATAGTAATCAGTTGATGCACTTGTTCATCCATGACACGTGACAGAGAGCTCAAATCGTTGAGTGGAGTATCTCTTGCTTGCGATTCGGAGACCACTTGGATCAATTCTGACACGCATTCTGCAATTGGACTTAGAACGGATCTTGTGGTGACGGTGTACATGTGGTGCGGCCTAGTGGTCAATGATAGTAGGATGTGATATACCTAGTAGGCAGTATGTACTATTGCGGAACGAACGAGTTAGACCATGGTCCAACTGAGACTCATTTGATTCATGAGGACCGCCTCAGAAGAAAGCACCTGGCTGAGCTACAGCAATGGAATGCAAGCCCGTCGAGTTGATCTTCGATGCATTAAATGGGGCTTCTCGCCCCCACTGACATTCCGATGGTTCTGATCCGTGTGTGATCTTCCATTGCAATTCGGCAATTTCACTTGCTTAATACAACTAGAGATGCAGCTGAACTTACATAATGGATCTCTGGCGTTGAGTGACTAGTCTACCAGTTAGTTAGTACCAGCTACCGCCTATTGAGCTTATGTGTTGTCATTCAATCCAAGGCAGGTTATAATTGATTGCTGTAATCTACCCAAGCTGACTCACTTGCTTGTTCGCCATAATAAAGGGAGTGTAAGGCTGCGGAAGAGGGATCTGTGGTAAGCCACGAGAATCCTGCTGATCCGAGATAGTTTTAAGTTTGGGCGCTAATGCCTGCTGTACGGCGTTGTCACCTAATAACATGATGACATGACTGGGTGCCACAAGAGCGAACGACGTGCACGGCTTCTACCCAACGCCTGTAGCCATGATCAAATTCATCATCACAGATCAAAGATCTTAGAATGCGATCTTTGCATTTGAATCAGTACACGATAAAAGGCAAAGGACCCGCAGCATGGTCAGTATGAACGAAACAAACCCCTCTACATCAGTAATGCAGTTTGTGAATCCTACTATATTGCCAATTCCAATCTAGTCACAATCCGACTAATGACATGCTACAAGACAATCCAGATGTAACACAAAAGAATTTAAATCATGGGCTCTTGGCGTAATGCTGGAACTAGTACTCTTCTTCCCCTTCTTCTTCACCCTATGAAAACATTTGATGTTAGCCACAATCAAGCACATCATGCATGTATCGGAGCTCACGTCGACTGAGTCTGTTCCGACTTCTTCGTAGTCCTTTTCCAATGCGGCCAAGTCCTCACGAGCTTCAGAGAATTCACCCTCCTATTAAGCCGTTGCAGTATGTTAAGTTTGGGTGCTAGATACACGTGCACGTAATGACGATAATACTTACTTCCATACCCTCACCGACGTACCAGTGGACCTATTGGATTAATTATTTGGATTAATATGGATATATCACTTGAAGTAAGGGTGCCATGTTACTTACGAAGGCTCTCTTGGCGTACATCAAATCGAACTTGTGGTCGAGACGAGCCCAAGCTTCAGCAATAGCAGTAGTGTTGGACAGCATACAGACAGCACGTTGAACCTTGGCCAAATCACCGCCTGGAACAACCGTTGGTGGTTGATAATTGATACCAACTATTCATTAGTACTCTTAGGTTAGCCTCTGAATGTTATTATAACAGACATAAAACTGAATGGACGTACCCTTGAAACCGGTTGGACACCAGTCGACAAATTGGATGGTTCTCTTGGTCTTAATAGTAGCAATGGCAGCGTTGACANCCTTTGGTACAACGTCACCACGGTATAATAGACAACAAGCCATGTATTTACCGTGACGGGGGTCACACTTAACCATCTGGTTGGCTGGTTCGAAACAAGAGTAGGTAATTTCGGCGACAGTCAATTGCTCGTGATATGCCTTTTCAGCAGAGATGACGGGAGCATATGTGACCAACGGGAAATGGATACGGGGGTACGGAACCAAGTTGGTTTGGAATTCTTTGTTGCAAGTAGATAGTTAGCGATATGGCCCAGCTTGTCAAGTCAATGAACGCACCAGTCAAGTCAACGTTCAATGAACCATCAAATCGGAGAGAAGCAGTGATGGATGATACAACTTGAGCAATCAATCTGTTCAAGTTGGTGTAGGTAGGTCGTTCAATATCCAGGTTTCTGCGGCAAATATCGTAGATGGCTTCGTTATCAACCATGAAAGCACAGTCAGAGTGTTCCAAGGTGGTATGAGTAGTCAAGATGGAGTTGTATGGTTCAACTACAGCCGTGGAGACCTGTGGAGCAGGGTATACAGAGAATTCCAACTTGGACTTCTTGCCGTAATCAACAGACAATCGCTCCAATAAGAGAGCACCAAAACCGGAACCAGTACCACCACCGAATGAGTGGAAGACCAAAAAGCCTATCCTTGGACTTATCTTGAGCATTGGCCAGCCCTCAGCCATGCGAAATCAACAATGCTGACCTTGGAGACCAGTACAGTTGTCAGCCAACTTGCGGATTCGGTCCAAAACCAAATCAACAATTTCCTTTCCAATGGTGTAGTGACCACGAGCATAGTTGTTGGCAGCATCCTCTTTACCAGTGATCAATTGTTCAGGATGGAACAATTGTCGGTAAGTACCAGTTCGTACTTCATCGACGACGGTTGGCTCTAAATCGACGAATACTGTACGTGGGACGTGTTTACCAGCACCGGTTTCAGAGAAAAAGGTGTTGAATGAATCATCACCGCCACCAATGGTCTTGTCGGATGGCATTTGACCATCAGGCTGAATGCCATGTTCTAGAAGTTACATTAATCGATTAGATTCTACGTAATGGCATCTATCTGAATGGTTATTTGCTCCTCATTTCATGGTTAACCGTAACCCATTCACGCTGCGCGTTGATGCGGCAGAATGCATTGATCTTCAGAATGACAGCTTGAATGGACAGTGGAGTAGCATGATCAAAAGGGCTAGATGATGTTCAGTCCGATATTCGTCTATATGACGGGCTTCCTCTTCTTCCAATCTCTCCAGTGTCGATATGATCTCAAACACACCAGGTAAATCAAACGTGCGTACATACCAAGACAGTACAGTTCCCAACAGGCGTTCCCAATTTGGACACCAGCTTGACCGACGTGGATAGAAATACATTCTAGTCAATGATGACTGACTTGTCAACATGTGCAATAGTGGGCATTTCATGACGAAGTACAGCGGAATCTGCATACCTCTCATGATTGCTACTGTTGATCTAGTTCAGATACGAATAGATTGATTGATTTCGGTGCAAGGGTGACTGTTCTGAAGGCTGATTATGGTGCTTTCACAACAGTTTGTGTTTTTGCATGGGAAGATTTGATGAGAACGACGTGTTCCCTTTTGTGGTGGCGAAATTTTGTTTACTTGACGAAGGGGACACCCTGAACCAGTATGACCACAGCCATCAATATGTTCTATAGAACTGTCGAGCCAGCGAGGGACGCGATTTACAAACTACATGCGTGCATATTGTTCGAACGCCTGACTGTCATGCTGGGGATTAAGTGCTGCATAGCTGCTCGCAACTACAACGGTGTCGGGCCTGCACCTACGGAAAGCTGTCTTCTACATGCTGTCGGAACACGCACGAATTCCGACAGCCAGGAGTTGCGCTACTGACTTTTTCGCATGTCAGTCTTGTTCGTACCATAGAATTTTTCATCTGTATACAGGGCAATGAAGAAGTTGGTAATATTACTGGCAGTTTTGTACTGTCTGACACTGAGCATTACGCGATGTGATGACTTGATACATCCATTCTCAATAGCGTGTAAGTCGGCGCACAACCAATGATTCTAATGGCGTGTATGAACCTAATACCACAGTTGACTTCGTTTCCTCGATAAATAGTACCCGCTGGGTCTGGTCCAGATTGTTACTATGAAAATCTAACTTCAAAGATTGAAGTGACATTCCTGTAAGTCAATCCATGCTGCAACATCCGACCTTTTGTCAGATTCACCTACTTCACCACCAAACAAGGTACGAAGTGGCAGCCGGTGAAGACTTCTTCATTAGAGCAACTATAATAGGCCCACCACCAAACAACAAGATCATATACGATGAATCCAAACTAGAAGAAGCAGCCTACACCTTCACAGTCGAAGACCCAGGAGAGCACGAATTCTGCTTTGACAACTCCCAAATGACTTACTCAGACAGGGATGTGAACTTCAACGTTGCACTGAAGATACCGAATGGTGTCGTGGCTCCTGGTACGTGAGACTATTCACTGTTGCAAACACTTTGAAGATACATTTGCATTAAGGGTATGAGTTAACCTTTTCTATATTATTACCTGTGTATGACAGAAGATCCTCTTTACTCTCTCAAAAATCCATCTCAAACTGCCATCCAGAACAGCAACACTACTGCCAACATTACAGCCGGCCCCCCATCTGCACTAGAAGCAGCTATATCGGTATTAACAGCTAAAGTATATCTTACAGCAAAGTTAGTGGACTACTATGGCCTTCGAATACATCGTCACATGTACCTGGCTGAGAAATTGCAACATACTGTGGATTATTATGGTCTAGCAAAAAGTGTTGCAGTGCTGATATGGGCTGCGCTTTGTGTCTATGCTGTAAAGAGTATGTTTGGGACAAAGGGGGTTACTGTCTGATTTCCTGAATGCGTCTTTTTGGACTGTGTTGACTCAATGTTATGGAAATATAGCTGTATCAGTAGTTCTTGCCATGTACATTGTGTAGACACCCTCCACTTTAATCTCTGTCAAAAGCGCAGTTTCGCAGTTGAAAACTAATTCTCAAAGTTCGTCCTTTCACTGAGCACAAGAACTAGTGTATGTAAAAAGAGATGCTTTTCACGCAAAGGTTACTCTCAATATAAGCTAAGTAACACTACTAAATGAGATACTTAAACGTATATACAAGTTCATGTACAATATTTTGTACTTTATTCCTTCAAGTTGCGACGCTTGACAAATGATCGCTGCCAACCAGCTTGGCGATGACTGCGTTACCCCTCTCAAATGGCATCAACTTATTTCCTGGCTGTCGGATGGCCTCAAGAGCTGCTGCTGCTTCAAGCTCACCATCAGTAAGCACTTCTTCTAGTGGTGACGCTTGATAAGGTGGTGGATCTAAGTCCATCATTGCCATGAGTTCTGTCGATGTTAGTCCTGAATGCTCAGGTGGAAACGGAGGTGGTAAATAGGTATCCTTCACACGTCTCCGTCTCTTTTTCGTCCTAGTTGTACTGCTATCGTGATCCTTTGCTACTTTACTACTTGAGCCAATATTACTTGCTGACTTCTTGTCGTGGCTAGACGTATTTGTGCTACGCCTCTTGTTATTCGAAATAATCTTGGCTTTCTTTGGAGTGGCTGCTGCGATCTCATCGCCGTCATGACAGCCATCATCGTCGTCATTGACCTTCTCTTCTTCATCATCGCTGACATCTTTCCTGCTCCGTCTTCTCCTCTTTTTCGGTTTCAGCTCGCCAATCTGATACAGGATGGCCTTTGTACCATCTGTGGTACCACTCACTATGCCAACATCTCCTCCTTCTGGATCGTCAAAAACATTATTCTCATGAATATCATAACCACTCGTTGGTTTTCGTGCGGATTTTATTTTGACTGATTTCGGTTGATTTGCATCGGCATTACTGTTTATTGGTGCTGGGGTGTCGTGTGGCGCGTCAGTTGGTGTCGACGGACGTGATGATTTGCCGAATTTGAGGGTCAGTTTACTGTTGTTGCTGCTATTCGATAACAACTGAGACGTGCGTGCTTTCGATCGGCCCACTATGTGTGATGTGTGAGGAATATACAGAAAGTATCCTTGCGCCTCGCTTCACACCTACTCTGTGAATTGTCAGCGAGGTCATCGCTTGTGCCAAGAGTCTTTCCGTCACCCCTGGATTTCTCAGCTGAGGCCTTGCTCTTCCCGACTGACTTCTTAAGGTTCTTCGGAATTTCTAAATCGAGGATGGCTTTGAGCAACCACTGGGCCAACCACTTCCACAGCAGAAAACAAACCAACCTTTCTTGCTGCCACCAACGTTAGCGGCATCACTCGCAGGTCTCACAGGGTCACCACTAGCCTTTTTCTTGCCAGCAGAAGTAGCAACACAATTTCCATCTACCTGAACTACAGAACCACTAGTACTGGTAACATTCGTTGCATTAGCATTACTGCTATTGGAATTATTGGTGATGCCCAACCGGGCAGCCATCCTTTCACGAAATGCTTCTGCTGCTTTTGTTGAAGCGGCTTGACTGGCTGTAGTGGTAATAGAAGTCGGTTTACCATTTTCCATCGTGATAACGGCGGCACGGCTTGGTAGCGAATTATCTGCTTTAAGGGAGCCTTCTGATTTCGAAGCAGGCGGAGGTTCCGGTTCATCTGGTGCTGACTGATCGAGAATCGATGAAGTGGTGGCGGCTGCCGCTCTTCTTCCCCGTTCTTCTCTCAAGGCTTCCTTCCGCTTTTTGGATTCCCACTCATGCCAGTCTTCTGTAGGTAGTATCGCTTCTAGTCTAATATTATTATGAATTAGTCCTGACCGGAACTAAGGGGGGGATGGTCGTGCGTGTCTCTTACTCTCGAGGATGACATGCCAATGGTTCCTCCTGGAAGTACGCATGGCTCAGTGCCTCTTCGGCCGTTAATCTCTTTTTTGGATTCAATTGTAGCAGAGATTGGATTAAATCAAATGTTGCTTTCGTTGTGACGCTAGAAGTGCAAGTACATTAACGATGGAGGAGTAGAATGAAGTCGGGAGCTTTGGTACTTCCGAAATCGAGTTTTTCAACGTCTACTCACTCTTTATATTGATGCAGTCTCGTGGAATGGTGTGGCTTACCCTTTAACATCATGTCATACCACGGTAGCTGCTGACATTCAGGCCACGATCTATTATCTGGACTACCACAGAGCTTGATGATTGATTCAAGCTGAGTGATTTCGGTATCACCAGGAAAAACGGTCTTCCTCAGAAAGAACTCCAAAAATATGACCCTATTTGTATGAAGAGGAGTCATTAAATGTGTTTATCCAGTTTCAATGGTGACTTCGCGGTATTCCACTACTACAGAGTCAAGGACACCTCGACAATGAAAGCATACCCAGCAGACCACATATCAACTTCAGGCCCATACTTGGTAGCACCCATCAGCAATTCCGGAGGCCTATACCACAAAGTGATGACACGATTCGTGTAATCCATCTCACGTAGGTGACCCTTCTGTGGTAGCACCCTTGTCAGATATCTAGCCAATCCAAAATCCGCAATCTTCATGTTTCCGCTCCGGTCAATCAGTAGGTTCGATCCTTTCAAATCGCGATGCATCACCCTCTTGTTATGCAGAAAGCTCAGACCTTCAAACATCTGTCGCATAAGGCACTTGATATGGGAGGGAGACGGCTTGAACTGGCTGTTCGCAAACAGACCAGTTAGATCATGATCCATGTACTCAAACACCAAATCAATTCGATCTATCGAGCAATAACACGAGTAAGCACGAGTCAAACCACGAGGGAGGCTTGCTCATCAAATACAACCTTTTGAAGATACAATTTCCTTCAACTTGACAATGTTGGGATGTCTTAACGTGGTCAGAATTTTGATTTCTCGAATTCCAGTAATAGGGAACTAGATTACGGGAAGCTTTGTCAGTGCACACAACAGTAGCTTCGAATGGCTTAATGTCAATCAAAATACACACACCGTCTTTGTCTGGCTCGATTCTAACTTTCTTCAAAGCCACCAAGGAACTATTACGCCTATCCCGCGCTTTATAAACTTTTCCGTATGTACCCTCGCCCACTTGATTCAGTCGTTCATAATGATTCAGTGACATTGTCACGGGAATAAATGTAAGTCGAGACGGTTCATCTAGGTCATCAATAGCGCTGTTGTGATTCTCATTTCTTACGCTATTGCCGTTCCCCCGATCTGGTATGATAGGATTATGCCACGGCGATTTGTTTGGGGATGGTGGGAAGATTGAGAGAGGTATGGCTGACATCGATGAAGACGGTACTTGTGTTGCTGGTGATAACATCTTTAGAGTATGAGTATCATTATTGACAGATTCTGGAGACAGGATTGGTCGTGATAGTTCGTCTATCGCCTGTACGGATGAATGATGGGTAGGTTGGCGTGATTTAGGTCTGATGACCCAGCAGAGGGATGTGGAATGTGTTCAATGAGGCAGTCGTCAAAGCAAGAGACACGGACCTGGGTCAAGGTGTCCTATTTCATGGCATGGAAGTAAGCATGTTATGAACCTTGGGAGGAGGCGACTGTCGTTCTTGCATTCAATTGCAATGTCAAAACTTACAGACATGCGGTCTTTCAACATGTCACATGCCAAAAATGTCTTCTTACTGCCAGATAGAGCTGTGATCGGAGTTGGCGTCGGAAGAAAAGCATGCATATCGTCCAGTTTGAATTTCATCAATGTCTTATCTCAGACGGAGCGATCGGGACAGAGCGATCGGTACCTCGTGGGCACATATGGTGGTATACAGCGATGCACGTCACTTCGTTTGGAGGCCTTGTAGACAATAAAGTCTCGTTCGCATCTGGCCTATGCGTAGTCATATGCCGCGGATGCCGTCGATACAGCGAGCTGTATGTTTTGACACTGGATGCCAGCGTAGCGCAACCACTACATCTGGCCCGTGCATAAGGCGCAAGGCCGGGCATCGCTCAGTGCATCTCGTACCAGGGCACACTCAATCCGGAGGAGACAGATCCACTTGCTGGGCTGAGACCACCACCTCTGTTCCGTACGCCCAGACAAGTCACGCAACAACCAGCACGAGGACAGCCCACAGTGGGCTTTATATGTCTCTTTCTAATACCAGCTGCATACTGGTAACACATCATAGGTGCTCCGATCATCGCCCTTCATAGGCCTAGCTATTACTGGGCAAACAACCCACATCCGACCCACCTTGCTTGTTCTACAACACCAAACGTCTCTCATCGGCTACAGCTGCGGCAACAAGGCCGACTGCGTCCTCCCCACCGGTATCTGCCATCCACTGTTGCATTCCCATCTCATCCAAATCCCACCTTGCTAACAAAAACGTGAGATTTTGGACTCATCACCTAGAACAATAGAAGCGAGCGTGCCAAGGCATCTGACACTTCAATCTCAATTAGCTGGACGGGGTAACCCTCCATTATGGACGGAGATCCGCGAAGAAAATGGCATCGAGAAGCCAGTAGCCGAGCAAGAGGTGCACATCATTATGACCATCATACCAGCCCTCAGCATGCACCTGCCCCAAATACGTTCAATAGCAATAGGCCATCGCCTTCTGTTGGCCTCCCTCCTTCGTTATTACCGCCCGCTTCCAGTCCTGCTGCCACAGCAAATGATTGGCCTTCCCCGTCAAATACTACTGACAACCGAAGTAGGAACAGTAGCAGCGGATCACATCCATATAGGGAAGGCGGAAGAAACCGTGGTGGAAACAGCACCAGATGGCATAACAGTAGCAGTAGAGGTGGATACTATAATTATGGCAGAGGTCCTGCTTTTTATGATCCCCCTCCACATCAACAACATTGGGGACCACCACAGACTTACCATCAAGCTCACCATGCCACACTGCTGCCTCCTCATTATACTGCGCCATATAATAATGATAATGCATATTACTATGACGATCAAGGAGGAATGCCACCACCACCTCCGCATTATCATAGTGGCCCTACTCCTCAAATGAATGAGTGGTCACCAGCACCTTTGCATTCCCCACTGCAAATTGGTGCAGGCGGTTCTGTAACATCAAACCCGTGGTCCGGTGGAGGTCTGGATGGACACATACCCCATTACCAACAATCAAACTCACCAGCGCAGAGTAGTTGCGAGGAAAAGACTATGACTGCTCCATCACTTCTACCTGCATACCCGTCTGTATCCGCAAAAATTGATGACGATACGGGGGACGATATGGACATATCACCGCTTGTATCTTCATCCACCGTCGCCCCACCACCCGTACCAACAGCTTCCACATCCTCGACAACTGACTCACCAAACAATAAGCCACTTGCAATCGTGAATACGAGCAGTAACACTAGTAGTAAAGGAAGTCCTAGCAGGGGTGGCTTCAAATCCAAAGTCTCAATCTCCTTCACGAAAGAGTCACCACTTGCCAAAGCCAGTTTGAGTGGTGGAAACTCACCATCTGACGATGGCAAGTCGCCAAGAGTGACCACCAAACCTAAAGCACCAGTATCTGCATGGAAGATCACCGCACAAAGCATTCTAGAAAATGAGAAACAACACGCCCATGCTTCAAATGTAGATGTCGGTTCTCGCAGTGCCGTCTCCGCAGCTGTCAAAATGGGTAGTTACCAAGAACGTGGGACTGATGATGACCAGGATGACAGTAGCCATAAACGAACAACGACAGCAATATGTAGTGCAGGACTAGCAACAGCTGCTACCAGTTTCTCAGTGGAAGATGTATGGGGTGCAGGTGGAGCAGTTGACAATGGGGTAAGTAGAAGCGACGCCCGTAGTCACATGTACGATGATACAGGGTCCGGGGCCATCAATTTCAGAACATCGCCATCATCTACATTGCCAACTCCCACATATCCATCTCCGGCAGTCAGGCCAGTCGAAGTCACGTTTCCCAGATACCTTGGTAGCAAGCATCAAACCAGAAACAATCCTTGGGACAAGGCGTCGAATGATGATGCTGCATCATATAATCCGTTACCACCCCAAGCACCCCTTTCACACGGAGGATCTTGGGAATCATTACCAGCAACACAAGTACCGTCTTCATCGATGTCAGCCATACCTCTCTCAATCTTCCCACCATCCCCAAACAAATCGCCGTGGCATAATCCTATCATACCAGATCGGGGGAACGGCAATAGCGTAAGAAATGAGAATCACAACAGCGCTATTGATGACCTAGATGAACCGTCTCGACTTACATTTATTCCCGTGACAATGTCACTGA